>CAUYQV010050455.1:0-40787 GCA_963574575.1 Galagoides demidoff
GCGGGCGCCTGTGGTCCCAGCTACTTGGGAGGCGGAGGCAGGAGACTCGCTTGAGCCCAGGAGTTGGAGGTTGCTATGAGCTGTGATGTCATGGCACTCTACCCAGGGGGATAGCTTGAGGCTCCGTCTCAAAAAAAAAATAAAAAAAAAAAGAAATCCATCTATCTGTTTTGTTCTCCACTTAGAGCCCAGGGTCTACCACAGGTGTGATACATAGAAGGTGCTTAATCCATTTTTGTTGAAGGAATAAATGCTGCCTCTGCTTCCTGGCCCCTGGTCAGAAGCTAACCTTGTCATTACCAGTGATGGCGACTTCTCCATAACCACAGTCTACAATCACCAAACTCAAATCCCATCCCTAAATTCAACTCCCAGTAGCTAAATCCTGAGTTGCCCAGCAACCCTCCTGCCCTTCTACTCTCATCTGTTCAGCTTTCTCCTTCCAGAACACTAATAGCTCCTGCACCAGCCTTCTAGCTGACAACCTTGCCCCCATCTGTGCCTGATACTCTGGCCTCCTGCACAGAGGCACTGTTCTCGCTCCTTCTTGGGCATGGATTTGCCCCGCCCCCTTCTCTCCCCTCCCTCCTGTATCATTGATTTCCCCTGTCTGGTGGTTACTCCCATTCCCATGCACATGTGGGGCTATTATTATTATTTATAATTTATGCTCAAAGACCCCAGCTCAGCCCCATCTCTGGACCCCAATAGCGTCCTCAAGAGCCCCACCTGATGTCTTATCAGGCAGCTCAAACTCGCACATGCACAGCCACACCACTGAGCTTACCCTGACAAGTCCCTCCTAGGCCCATTTCAGGCCAGAAGCCTGGAGTCATCTCATCTCCTCAGCCCCCTCAGGCCTGTCCCTCCTTCCCTGCAGGCACACCGGCAGACTTGCCCTTCCTGGAGCACAGACTGCCCCCCTCACCCCCTCGGCTCAGACATTTCCTTCCCAGGGAGGAGCCTGTGCGGTGCCCGAGTCCTGGCTGCTCCACTCCAGGTCCGCACTCACCAGGAAGGCACTCACACATCCACTAAGGGACACAAACAAGCACCATTCATAATACATTTGAAAATATGTCTAATTTACCTTTGAGTTCTCCAACATCTCATCTCTTCCTCACAGGGGCTACTAAGGCCTTGGCGGGAGAACACCCAGCCCCGCCCCCCCACCTTTCCCCCTTGCTTCCTCCAGAGCACAGCAGACTGCCTCATTCACCCAGGCGGGCAGGGCAGTGCGGGAGCTAAGGTATGAATCCAGCCTGCTGGAGTTTGATCCAGTTCTCTCTCTCACCTGCTGTGTGGCCTTGGGCAAGCTAATTAGTCTCTCTGTGCTCATTTCGTTATCTGCAAGTAGGGATGATAGCAGGACTCATTTCACAGGGCTATTAATAAGGATTGGCCGAGTTTATACCTGTGTTTGGGATGGGGCCTCCTGCAAGGACTGTCACTCATTATCTTTGTGACATGGTTTGCTCGCTTAGCACAGGCAGCACACAGGCCTCCACACAGATGTTACACCTGCATTCAAGCAACGTAACCTGCCTCTGGGAAGGGCATGTGCTGCCAACCCCATTCACAGATGAAGAAATTAGAGCCTTGAGTCCCAGCTCCTTTTGTGTGTCATTCTTCTCATTTGTAAAACCACGTTCAGTCGCCTCTGCCTGTGTTTTCTGTCCCTGCTGTGCCTTTTACCAAATGGCAGAGCTAGAGAGACATCACACTGGATGACGCATGCTTATTTTATTTTCCCCTTAACTGAGGGGAAACTGAGGCACAAGTAACATTCCAAATTGAATACCAGATAGCTCTGCTCACTTTATACCTCTTTCTTGTGATAATCTAGACATACTCAGCCCCTAGAGCAGGAGTCCTCAAACTTCTTAAACAGGGGACCAGTTCACTGTCCCTCAGACCATTGGAGGGCCAGACTACAGGCCTTGGGACGAGTCAGCTGCTAAGCAGGACAGGCAGCGGTGGCAAAAACACCTGGCGGGCTGGATAAATGTCCTAGGCAGGCCTCATGTGACCCGTGGGCTGTAGTTTGAGGACGCCTGCCCTAGAGGGTCTGTCCCCACCTGCCTGGGACTAAGGAGTTTCCTAGGACAAGGACTTTCCTGCAGCCCTAGGGTTGGTAGGTCACCCTGGCCCACCTTCAGAAGAGACACATGCTTGGAACTGTCAAATGCTGAGAAAGCCTAATGAGTTTTAAGAACAATTTTTAAGAATCACCTGGTGGTGGTTATGCACATATGTCAAAGCTCATCAAACTGTATGCCTTAAATGTACGCAGCTTATTTTACAGCAATTGTACCTGGATAAAACTGTAAACAAAAGAAGGGAAGACAGCTGGGCGCCACAGCTCAGTAGTTAGAGCGCTGACCCTATAAACCAGGGGTGGTGAGTTTGATTCTTGCCTGGGCCAGATTTAAAAAAAGAAAGGAAGAAAAAGATAAATCATTCAGTTAATTGGCCCTGACAGATACGAGTTGGCCACAAAATGGCAGTGGCTAATATTAATTGAGCACTTATTATGTGCCAAGCACTTTACAAGCATTGCATCCTCCTCACCTCCCCCAGTGCCTATAAATCCTTTTTTGTTGCACCAAGAGGCAAAGGAGACCCAGAGAGGGCAAGTGAGTTGCCCTAGGCCTATAGTGGGTCTTCCAGGTGTGTTTGCTTTTGTTTATTTATCACATATGTGTGCGTATTCAGAGAGCCTTGTTTCCTCATCAAGAAATGCAAGCAAAGGCAGGAAAAATTCTGGCTAAGGTTGTTTAGTTATGCAACAGCCCATTGCCAGAGACCAGACAGCATCTGAAGAGTGACTGAATTCTTGCTCAAGCCTGCCTGGAAAGTCACAGAGGGTGCAGTCTGCCCAATCACCTAAGCTTGGGTTTCCAAGGGAAACTGAGCTGGGGCCTCTTGGAGCCTTGTTCTCCCGGAATATTCCTTAGTAGAGGGTGCTGGGTCTCAGGATCTCAGACCTGAGACTTAGATTCATATAATTTGAAATCAGAAAGAGACTCTAGTCTTCCCACTCCCTGTTGGCAGATGGGACAAGCTATGGCCAGAAAGTGGGATGACTTTCCCAAGGTCACATAGCAATATAGTGGAATTAAAGCCTCCTGACTCCCAGGTAGGCCTTGTCCACCATGCTCTGATCACATATCCCCCAAGCAGCATAGAAGGGGATGCCTCCATAAAAGGCAGAGACTTCAGAGGGCATTCAGTC
Source organism: Galagoides demidoff (assembly GCA_963574575.1). Classification (NCBI taxonomy): domain Eukaryota; kingdom Metazoa; phylum Chordata; class Mammalia; order Primates; family Galagidae; genus Galagoides; species Galagoides demidoff. Next base: position 3,236 of record CAUYQV010050455.1, read on the forward strand.
ATGTAGTTCCCTATTGTGGCTACACATTGGAACCACCTGGGAACTTTGAAAATATGCCCATGTCTGGACCACACCCCAGACCAGATAAATCAGAATCTCTAGGGGTCAGATCTGGCACTGATATTCTTTTAAAGCCCAAGTATTCTCACATGCAGTCAGTGCCAAGAACCACTGTTCTAGCCAGACTGGAGCATGAGTCCCAGAGATGGGAAATATCCAGGCCACAGTGACAGCTATGAAGACCAGGTGGATCTCACCCCTGGCCTTGTGACCCCATGTTCAGTGCTCTCCCCAATCCCGTACACTGCTACTCTCTAAAGGAGTCTGACATTTGATCCCCATCAAAGCAAGCCAGCCCAGCAGGAGAAGACAACGTGCTCATGTATTTGGAGCACAGAGTCCCATATGAGCAAAGCAGAATCTAACAGTGAGCAGGTTTAGAATTCTGGTGTCACCATAGCAGAGTCCACTAATTTCCAGGCTTTGAGAGTTTGGCCATCCACTCTCCCCTGCATCAATCTGTCCATTCTCCCAGTGGCAAGGGGTGCAGATCTATTGTTAGCGCCATTGAACAAATGTCCCAAATGAGCTCTCACAGAGGTTAGGTGACTTGTCTAGACCAATAAACAGGTTTTAGCCAGTAATTTGAACCCAGCTCAGCATAAATTCCAAGACCACGTTCTTTCTCCTGTCTTTTGCTAGCTCTGTTTGGCTCCTTCCTGGACTGGCTGAAAAGATCAACCATTTGGTCATTGCCCGTTGAGTTGCCAGTCCAACCCTAGGCAGTCCCAAGTCCTCTGTAGGCTTTGCTCTTCCTTGACCACAAGCCACTGGCCAGACCATGGTCCTGGGCACGCACAGGGTCTGTCAGTGTCTAAGACTGAATCTGAGAGTTGAGGCTGGTTTTGGCCCCCAAATTCTGCCTCTTCATCTCTGCAAAAGGCTGGCAACCAGTCTTTGGAAAGAGAAACAATTAAATTAAAGCCTTTAGGGAGGCTTGTGTTGGAGCAAAGTCTGTCATCCAAAGCCTGGACTTTATTGTTTTTCATTTTAAAGGAAGGTGTTTATGCAAATTTGTCATGAAAGTTTAAAATCCTGACTTGCCCTAGGGCCAATTTCTGCTTTCCTAATTGTTAATGCTTATAACCAGTGTTCCTCTTAAAATTGCATGTTTTACAAAAGCTGCTTTTGAAAACATATAATTCTGATGTTGTGAAATCATTGCATCAGTGTGGAATTTTGAAAACATGGAAAAAATCACCGGGGAGCTGAGGGGGTTTTTATTCTGGGTTGTGACAGGCTGGCTGGCCCCTGGTTGTGACGCTGTCTGGATATCAGGAAGAAGGAGACAAAGGCATTTCTGGGTTGATTTCTCAATAACACAGGCAGATCCGTAATTCAGTGGTGGGACAAAAAGGAGAAGAAAGAGGATCAGATTAGGAGACCTGGCCATGCTCTGCCCCAGGCTGCTGAGTGGCTCAAGGCAAATCTTTTTTTTTTTTTTTTTTGAGACAGCCTCAAGCTATCCCCCTGGGTAGAGTGCTATGGCACAGCTTACAGCAACCTCCAACTCCTGGGCTCAAGCGAGTCTCCGCCTCTGCCTCCCAAGTTGCTGGGACCGGAGGCGCCCGCCACAATGCCTGGCTATTTTTTTTTTTTTTTTGGTTGCAGCCGTCATTGTTGTTTGGGGGATCCGGGCTGGATTCGAACCCGCCACCTTAGGTGTATGTGGCTGGCGCCTTAGCCACTTGAACCACAGGCGCCAAGCTGGCAAATCTTTTATAGTCTCAATTTACTCTGATAGAAAATAAAAGAGCTGGGCTAGATGCCCCTGAGCGTGTTACTGAGAAAATTCCCTCTGGGCCTCCCTTTTCCCAAGTGGCAGGAGAAGGTATTGAACTTAGGGAAATAGTCTGGTCCTGAAATTCCATAATATGAAATGTTCTGGTTTCCTTGACTGATTCCCAATCTGTAAGTGACAACGCGGGCATTCAGCTTCATCGTGTTGTTCACTCCAGCGAAGCTGAAATAGCTAACTAACCACACTCGGCAAACACAGGTGGACTTAAGGAAATTTCATTCCTCTTTCAGCGTCAGTCACAGTCTTGCTATTTTTGCCCGTTATAAATTCACTGATCAGTGGAGGAGAGAATGAAGGGTACAGAGCAGGGGTAGAGACTCTTCTTCTTTCTTTGCTTTGAAAAGACATGAACCTTGGGGATTCCTTGGAGAACAGGGAGTCTGCAACTGTGGGTGCCTGAGAGTCTTGAGTCCAGGGCTTGGGAAAGCCGGGGTTGCTGCTGCAGGACTTCCTAGGATGTTATCTTCTCCAGGGGCCCAAGGGAAGCTCCTGAACTTGGGGCCAGGACAAGACATGCTCCTACTGCAGGCACTGCAGCTCGCTGTTGGCGACCCTACTGCGGTGGCCGCAGTGGTCGAGAGAGTTTCACACTACTCAGCTCTTCTGCTGCCTGCTCACAGGAGGCCACAGCCCTTCCCCCTTCCTCCTGCTCCTGCCTGGTTGCTGTCACATCCACTCATGCACTTCAGTGTGAGAGCTGTTCTCTCAGGGACTCTGAGCCCCCAGGTAACCAAGACGTTCTTATTTAGGCCCCCAGCTAACCCTGTTTCATTTCCAGCTGAGTGTTGGTTACCCCATCTCCACCCCAGTTCCATAGTGTCCTGTGTCTGCTATTGGAACCAGTTACATGGCAATCTTGTCCTGACCTGACCAGGCGCCCATAAAGGAGACTGACCCTCCCACGAATGCAGCCTCAGTCCCAGGTGCCATGTGCGCTCCCCATACGTCAAAAAGGCTGATCTTGGCTACTCTGAATGTGTTGCTCCTGAGTGGCTCCTAATTTGACCCCTGCCTGTCCAATTCCTGGCTGAGAACTCAACTTCTAGGATCTACTTCTGTTCTCCCTAGATGGGACTGGTCACCATTCCAAGCCCTCCCTCTGTTTTAAATGATGCAGCCTCTGTAGACAGGGCTCTGAGTGTCTTTCTTATGTGACTGTCCCTAAAGCCTCAGGTAAGTCTCTCTCCTACTGTCCTGGGTGGGGGGGGTCCCAGAGTCCTCGAGGGAGCTAGGTGCTGGCTGGAGAGGAGCTCACGGATGCACTGAATAACCACCTAGATACGCATGCAGAAGCCCAGCTATCAGTCAGCTACCTCCTGGCATTTTTTCTTGCTTGTGAGACTTAGGGTTACTGGCTTTCACCTAGGATCCTTCCAACCTGCCTGAGAAACCTGTTATTTCAAAAAGGAAACACAGGAGTATAGGTGCACAGAATTCACATAAATCCTAGATGATGGTTAGATCCAGGTAAAGAGAAAATTTATGGATAAAACAGATCTGAGCTCTCTAGAATGAGGTAGAGCTAGAATGCAGCCCAGAGGAGAAGGATGAGAAAAGGTATGAAGGAGAAAGTAAGGAAAGTAAGGGGTAGGGTCAGAAGATCTTCTGCACATTTAACAGACGTTCCAGGAGAGAATCACGAGAAGAGGAGTGAAGGAATAATGGTCTGAGAACTTTTCTAGATGAAAGATACAGATCCTTAGATCCAATAATCCAGATAAATAAAAATAAACATAATCCTGGACGTATCATAGGAAAGTTTCAGAATGTCAAAGGCAGGAGAAGATCTTCAGAGCAGGCAGATTACCTGCGAAGGAGAAATGATTACAGCAAGAGTGACATCTTAGTAGCAATAGTGGAGACCAAAATCCAGAGAGAAAATTAACTGTCAGTCTAGAAATTATAGTCAGTGAAACCGGCTTTTAAGAAAGAAGGAAAATAATTACATTTCAGTTCAATCAAAGAAAGAGTTTATTATCCACAGATTCTCATAAAAGGACTTCTAATTAAGCTTGTCCTTCAAGACAAGGGAAATGACCCCAGAAAGGTCTGAGAGACAAGTAAAAATGAAATCCAAGGAAAATGATAAACGTTTGTGTAAATATAAACAAATATTGACAAAAACTACAATATAATACTCTAAGTATGAAGTTTAAAAAAGTAAAAATACAGGCCTACTATACAATTCAGCAATAGCATTTAGGCTGAAAGAGGGAAATTTCAACTATTCTAAGGTAATTTTGCTGTTTGTAAGGATGATAAAAATACTAATTTTATGGCTGGGTGCAGTGGCTCATGCCTGTAATCCTAGCACTCTGGGAGGCCGAGGCAGGCGGATCGCCTAAGCTCAGGAGTTTGAGACCAGCCTGAGCTAGAACGAGACCCCATCACCAAAAATAGCTCACTTGAACCCAAGAACCTGAGGTTGCTGTCATGACTGTTTACTGGGGACAACAAAGTGAGATTCTGTCTCAAAAAAAAAAAAGTATTAATTTTATTTCCATTTTTTTTTCCTGTTAGGCTAGTTAAATGAAGGAGTGGAAGTGAAGAAGGAACAACGAAAGGCATAACGGTTGGGTGGCGCCGGTGGCTCAAAGGAGTAGGGTGCTGGCCTCATATGCCGGAGGGGGTGGGTTCAAACCCAGCCCTGGCCAAAAAAAAAAAAAAAAGATATGTGTAACTGATTGTGATCAATTATTTATAAACACTACCACACTTGGACCAGCCCAGCTATTGCTTGATTTTAGATTCTATTTCATAAATTATAATATCAAAATTTACAAGTACCAAAAGAGTAGAAACTGGTGTGTAAACTTTCAAACCAACAGAGGAAAAAAATGAAATTAGAAAAAAAATACCCCAATCAATACAATGCAAAAGAAGGCAAGAAAGGAGTGGAAAAAGTGAGATGAATAGAAAGAATAAAATAAGATGGTAGAAATGATTCAAATATGTGAGTTATTTTCCAATAAATGTAAATAGACTAAATTCTGTGGGTAAAAGATAAAGATTGGTGAAATTGTTAGAAAAGTGAGTGGTTAGAAGAGATTCATCTAAAAGGAACAGAAAAGGGGTAAAAGGATGTTTAAAGGCATCTGTAGAACACTAATCCAAAGAAATGGTAAGAATATTTATTTTAAGGCTCAGCACCTGTAGCTCAGTGGCTAGGGTGCCAACCATATACACCTGAGCTGGCAGGTTCAAATCCAGCCCAGGCCTGTCAAACAACAATGACAACTACAACCAAAAAATAACTGGGTGTTGTGGTAGACACCTGTAGTCCCAGCTACTTGGGACACTAAGGGCAAGAGAATTGCTTAAGCCCAAGAGTTTGAGGTTGCTGTGAGCTATGATGCCACAGCACTCTAACCCAGGGCGACAGCTTGAGACTGTCTCAAAAAAATGAATATTTACTTTAAAACAAGGGAACAGATTATATGCCCTGTATGCATGGTGGCTCATGCCTCTAATCCTAGCACCCTGGGAGGCTGAGATGAGTGGATTGCCTGAGCTCAAGCGTTCAAGACCAGCGTGAGCTAGAGAGAGACCCTGTCTCTAAAAAATAGCCAAGCATTGTGCTGGGTGCCTATAGTTCAGCTACTTGGGAAACTGAAGCAAGAGTATGGCTTGAGCCCAAGAGTTTGAAGTTGCTGTGAGCTATGATTCCATAGCACTCTACTGAGGGTGACAAAGTAAGACTCTGTTTAAAAAAAAAAAAGGCTGGGCCTCTGTAGCTCAATGAGTAGGGCACTGGCCACATACACGGAAGCTGGCGAGTTCCAGCCCAGCCGAGGGCCTGCTAAACAACAATGACAACTGCAATGAAAAAATAGCCTGGCCCTGTGGCAGGGAGTCTGAGGCAAGAGAAGCCGCTTAAGCCCAAGAGTTTGAGGTTGCTGTGAGCTGTGACACCACAGTACTCTACTGAGGACAACATAGTAAGACTCTGTCTCAAAAAAAAAAAAAGAAAAGAAATAAAACTGTCATTATTTACAAATCATATGATTATCTTTAAAGAACATACAACATTAACTTCATATACACTCACATGGTAAAAATTTAAGTGAGTTGGAGTAAAAAAAGTTTCCCTCTAGCCCCTCACCATTAGCCCTCCTTCCCAGTGAAAACTACTATAACTGAAATATCCCATCTGTGTATGTTCAGACCTCATGATTTTACTCCAAGATCCAGGGTTTTGTTAGTTTTGTAGAGAGAAGGTCTCCCTCTGCTGATGAGGCTGGAGTGCAGTGGAGCAATCAGTTTATAGCATCCTCAAATTCCTGGGCTCAAGTGATCCTCTTGTCTCAGCCTCCCATGTAGCTAGGGCTACAGGTATGTACTGCCATGTACAGCTAATTTTTCTCATTATTTTTTTTTAGAGATGGGATCTTGCTGTGTCACTTGAAATAACTTAGGGGACCTGGAAAAATAAAGTCGGACCTCCACTTAGGTTAATTAATTGGTAATTTATTTTACCTGCTGCAGGGGCTGCTGCTCCGAGAGACAGTCAGCAGCCCAGGTGAGAGTGTGAATTACCTTTTATAGGCTTTGTGTAAGCATATTACAGAAGTGAAACGTGACTGGTTAAGGGGGGTTACAACTCAGGTAGTCATAGATACAGCAATGGAATGATAATACAGTTTCAGTTGACAATGGATACATTTTATATCACAATGGTTATGGTTATACAACAGTAATTAATCAAGTCTCAGTGAGTTTTCCACCATTGTTCATCTACTGAGAACTTGGGGGTTTTGTGAAACTTGGGACTTTATCCTTGTACCTGAAGCTTGTTCTTGGCAACTCTAGGAGGAAGAAGGGGGCCTGGGAACGTGTCTCAGCCACCCTGGGGTGGGGGGGAAGGGACTTGCCTTGTTCCTGGAGTCAACTCTGGGGGGAGAAGGGAGGAGGAGGGAAATGGGCTGGAGAGGGGTGGGGGGAACAGGTGAGGGCTGGGGAACAGGACTGGGCAGGGGAAAGAGGGCTGGGTTACAACAGAATGTAGCACAAGCAAAAATTATAGTTAATTAGAAAATATTACTAAGCCATGAAAGCCATCTTTTCTTCCTTTTCTTTATTTTTCTTTTTCTTTTATCCTTTATTCACATTTATTCAAAATGTGAGGCTATCCCCCAGTCAAGTATAATGTTGAAGAAAAATTCAACCTCTCTGGACATAGATAAATCTGCATTTAGAAAGAAGGGAACGCAGGAACGGCCAGCTGACGCCGGGCGGGCACGGCCCGGGAGGTTACAACGCTTGGCGCAGCCCCTGATTCGGGCCGTTGCCAAGCCTGGCTCCTGGAAGCCGCATTGTCCTCGGCCCAGAGCCTCTCCAACCGGGTCCAGGGCTGCGCGGATGCGAGACAATCCCTGGATCAGACTGACCTCTAGGGGCAGCGCGGCGATCCGCAGCCAGGGATCCCGCGCACACAAAAGGAGCCACCGGGGGCTTCCAGCGGGAGTTGGCCAGAAAATCTGCGAAGAGTGCTCTCAGATGCAGACACCACAAAGCCAAAACATTAACATTTTGCTTGCTATTTATTCAGCTTCTCTGTCTTTAATTCCCCTTCGCCAAGTAGCCTCCAAATGTGTCTCTTTGAGTATCAAAGTGATCACTTTGGATTAAAGTATTCCTTCTCAAAAGATACCTTAATTAAAATGTGTGTGATGGGGGGAGCAGGGTGGGGGAAGACTTCAGTGCTTCTAATTTCTCTATGAGGGAAAAAAGAAAGAAAAGGAGGGTATGAAAGAAACAGTTAAAGGAAGAGGAAGATGGCCTTTTCACAGCATGAGATAAAAATGTTATTTTTTAAAATTTCCTATTAATATGAGGGTAAAAATGATTAGATTACTGTGTTTGCATTTGTTAGGTAAAGTCCAAGTTGTAGTTGAGACCTTCGCCCAGGAGGTGTGCCATATACCTCCACATCGTGCCCTTTAGATGGGAGCTTAACCTCCTCCCTCCCATAGGACATGCAGGGATCCCCTCGCCTCCTCCCCACTTCTCCTCCCCTCCCCCCTACTTGAATTTAATTGTTTTTCTCTTGTGTGGGTGTGCCATATTCATCTACTGGTTTCATATTGGTATTGAGTACATGAGATGCTTGTGTTACGTTAGTTTGGAGGATGTTCTCCAAATCCAACCAGGTAAAATGTTATTTTTAAGCTTTCTATTTGTTTCAGGTCATTGTTTAAACACTGAATTGATAATGACAAGCATAGCAGGTAACACTGAGTGCTTACTACATGCGAGGCACTGTTCTGAGTGCTTTCATTTGTTATACATATTTTATTATGAGGAAATTGAAGCACAGAGAGGTTAAGTGACTTGCCCAAGGTCACACAACCAGCAAGTGGCCTTTAGGAGTCCATTCCAAGCAGCCACAATCACAGTCTCTTCTAACTACTATCCTGCAATCCCTATGAAGCTGCAGCTCTCACGACATTTTTCCAAACTGAATTTACACTCTCAACATCCTCACCCACTACTAGCAAAGTTCTATTAACATCCAGGTAACTGAACAGCCCCAGTTTACAAGGAAAAGTCAAGATTTCTCATAGAGAGGGGAAAGAAAGTGGGGTTATCCCCTTTATCCATAGGGCTAAATCACAGTGGTCAGTAAGGACCCAATACTGAAGATCAAGCCCAGTCACTCAGGACATCATTTAAAAGTTCCTTTGGGCGAGATTCTTAAACTCCGTGCCTCAGTGGTCTCTTCTGTAGAATGAGAATAGTAAAATATCTTCCTTGTAAAGTTCTTGTGAAATTATGTAAGATGTGTGTTAAAGGTTCAGCACGGTGCCTGGCGCTGGCTAAGCGCTCAAAAACTCTACCTAGTGTTCTTAGTGTGTCTATTGTTTTGTTTGTTACTAAAACTTTGCTAAGCAGTTTCAGTGGTAGGAAAAAGATGTTTATAAAGTTGATTTCCACCTGAAGGGTATGTTAGTTAGGGATCTCCAGAGAGAGAGAACCAATAGGATATGCAGGAATCTCTCTCTCTCTCTCTTGATATATACATATATAGACACACATACAACACAGGGATGGAGATATATATATATATGTATATGTGCGTGTATATATCTATATATACATATATATATAGAGAGAGAGGAGAGAGATAAATGAGAGGGGATTAGCTCACACTATGATGGATAAATGCACTAAAAAGTCACAATATACCATCCACAAGTGGAGTCCCAGGGAAGCTGCTAACATAGTTAATCCAAGCCCAAAGGCCTCAGACTCAGGGAAGTGGATGGTGTAACAGAGGCCTGAGACAGAGAAGAGACAGAGAAGACAGAGGCCTGAGAACTTGAGAAGCCATGGGTACAAGTCCTAGTGTCCAAAAGCTAAAGAAGCTGGAGTTCTGATGTCCCAGCTCCAGAAGAGAGAGAAAAAACATACCTTTCTTCTGCCTTTTTGCTCTCCCTGGGTCCCCAGCCCATTGAATTGTGCCTGCCCACAGAGGGTGAAGGCAAGTCTTCCTTATTTGGTCCACAGACTTCTCTTCTGGAAACACCCGCACAAGCATTCCCAGAAATAATGTTTTACCATCTGAGTATCTTTTAATCCAGTGAGGTTGACACCTAAATTTAACCATCACAGGAAGGAAAGGAAAACTCACACCTCCAAAGCTCTGATAACAGGCAAATGTTTGTTCTCAAGAAAATATCAGTGAGGTAGGCCGTGGAGGGGGAACATGCAACTACTATGGGAGAGGTGACTCATGCCTCCGGCACAACTAGACCCATGCCCACGACTCAGTGGTTAGAAAATGTTTCTTGATATTACCTAGGAAGGAAGATTCTTGCCCCAGCTTTCAAACCTAAGACTGATGGAGCCTGTTAGACCTGACTGCCTACCACTGGTATAGAACTCAGAAGTGCATGTTTAATCAGGGGATGTGAGGAGCAAAGGACAGAATGTGGACCATTCTACATGAAATGATCTTGTTTCTGTAACAAATAAATTACAAAAGAAAAAAAAAGAGGTGGGAAATGTATAGGATAAAAGAAATTGAATAGACATATCAACCAAATACAGTGGGTGGACTTTGGATTCTTATTTGAACAACCAACTATGAAAAACTATGTAACAGACATTTCTGAGACAATTGGAGAAACTTAAACATTGACTAGATCTTTGATAAAACATATGGAAAATGGATATGTTTGTTTGTGTCTCACAATTCTACCAGCACCACTGGATTCTAGTCCATGAAAATGGTGCCCCAAGAGCACCGGTCTTTGTGCACAGACCTGGACAAAGCAAAGCATCATTTTTTTTTAGATGTGATAATGGCATAATGGTTGTTTTCAAAATGAGTTCTTATCTTTTAGAGATACTTAGGGAAGTACCTACAGACTGAATGATATAGTATCTGGGATCTGCTTCAAAATAATCTTTTCCAGGGTAAAGCTGAGACAAGATTGGAGATGCACTAATAATTGTTGCCACAATCTGAGGCTTATTTCACTGTCCTCAGTATTTTTGATATTTGTGAAATTTTCCATATGTTTTTCTGAATGACCGATCTAATCCTGGGTAACTAAAGAACCAGGTATAAAGACCTAAGTATGTTCAAAGTGCAGAGGTAGGAACATTCCCCATGCATTATAAGGATGAATGAACAATCCAGACTCACACAGGTGATAGAAAAGGGGTTAATGACACATATGTTTGGGAAGAGATGTTGTGGCTTGATGCTGAAGAGCCATGAATACCAGAGTGGCTATTAGTTTTGGACAATTGCTATATGCCAAGCACATACTCGTATTTTCTCATGTAAACTCTGGATCAATAATTAAGTCCACTTTATGGAAGAAGAAAGTGATGCTTGCAAAAGGTATGTAACTTATGCAAGAATGCATTTAGCAAGCTACAGAGCCCAGATCTAAACCCAGAGAATCTGACTAAATAACCCACTGTCTTAACCACTGCTGGTAAACAGTGTAGATTCTGGGGCTGTGCTTAATCAGAGGTGCTCTTCAAGAAGGTCCATCAAGCAGTGGTCTGCAACATGGCTTGGAAAGGAAAGAGACTAGAGTAGGTAAACCAAAAGATACTGTGGTTGTTGGGATGACAGATGGTGAAAGCTTGAACAAAGGAATGAGAAACAAAAGAGAAAGACTGATAGAGAAATGAAGAAAGAAATGAAGAACACATAAAGATCAATAGTAGAATAGATAGAAAAGGCCAGAGAAAGGAGCAAAGATAGCACTGAACTTGAGAAAATACATAGAAAGAGTAATTCCTTCAAACCATGGGAGCTGGAGGAAAAACACACATATATATGCCATTAGATTTGAGGTAGCTGTATTTCTGTGCATGTTATTTGCTAAGGGGTATACAGTATTCAGATTTCCTTCCACAAAATCATACTTTTCAATATAATTTAGACACTGTTACCTATATAATTTCAGAAATGAAATTAAAAATAGACACAGCTTTTCAGGGAAAAACAAGTGGGTTTTGATACATGTTTGTGTCTCACAATTCTACCAGCACCACTGGATTCTAGTCCATGAAAATGGTGCCCCAAGAGCACGGGTCTTTGTGCATAGACCTGGACAAAGCAAAACCAGACCACCTGGATCTTGTTTGTTGAGAGAGAGTCTTCCTGTGTAGGCAGAAAATGAGAATCCTTGACACTCCCAGTGATCTCTCCATTCCAGAGTTACTAGGCCAGAAGGAACCATTCTATTCTGTGAGATGAGTATGAAACCCAGAAAAGTGAGATGACTGGTCCAAAGCCACACAGATAGATGTTGGCAGTGGGAGCCTAGAATTTAGGGTTCCTGTTGCCCCATTTTGGGCAATTTGTACTCCACCATCTATCCACAGGACTCTGAAACCTAGCACCTGTAACAGTGTTGTTAATAATTCCTCCAGTGAGCTACAAATTTCACCCTTTTTAAGATTAACAAACCAAAAGTCAAAAGCCACAGTAGCAGTCAGAGTACCAGTTCAGTGGCTTGGCTGGTAGATAGTTGAACTGTACAAGAGTCCACCCATTAATTTTACCAGGGATGGACATTAGTAATTGGCATTACTCAAGCGAGGATGCCTCACTCCCAGACTCAACACCAGCACAGTACAGCTATCTTCTATACCTGCTTGGTGAAAGCATGATGCCAGGTTCTGAAATAATGAACTTGACCCATCTTCCCTGCATGGCAAGATATCTCAGAGAGGTTTTGTTGTTGTGGTTTAAGGACCTGTTGATAAATTAATAAGCATTAATTTACTAAGCCTTAGACAGATGTCTAAGAATTCAGACTGTGTTGAAAACATCCCCAAACTCAGGGCAGGTAGGAGACCCTTCTCTAGCACCATGGACTGACATCCTGTTGCAGTTATACTTGGATAAATGGCAATATCCCCTGATGCCAAGCCTGCCAGAGGCACTCAAAGACATCTGGTCACTCTTTTGAGAAGGCAGAGCCTCAACACAGCAGGGAAAATTAATTTAAAGGAGCAGCACAAGCTTCTCTATGCTGCTGTTGGTTCATCTCAGCAGAGAGTATATGTCATCAAAGACAGGCAGAGATCCCACCTTTCTGTCAGCCACAGCTCTGCTTCTGGAGCAGGTAGAATAGTAAGCCTTTGGAGTCTGCTGGGAAGTTGCCAAAATGGGAAGGAAATACACAGCAGTGTACCTTCTAGCAATGATCCATTACACCAGTAGGAGTCAGGGTGGCCTCTGCCACTGTGGTTGCTTTGCACAATTTCCGCCAGAGACTGGCAGAGAAAGAATCTCCTGCAATGACTTCATCCACAGGCAGAGGGGCAGCATCAGGCCATGGGAGAATTTGGTCATAAAATTGGAGGTAGCAGATCAATGCACATTATGGATGACTAACATCACTCATTTATTCACTTTCTGAGCCAGACACTGCACTACAGACTACAGACCACAGGAATGAAAAGTACTTTGGTCTCTACCCTTGACAACTTAATTACCTAGTGAAGGATGCAAACAGATAAACTCTTACTTACAATGCAAGATAGGAACTGCAACCGAGGCATGAACAAAAGTGCTGCAGGGTCTCAGAGAAGAAAGTGACTGACTCTATCTGGGGAAAAAGATGGTAGGGGAAGGCTACACGATGCAAATGACAACTGGGTAGATTTCACATGAAATTAGCTCACCAGGTTGAAGGAAATATCTCCACAGGATTGAAGCAGCATTGTGCAATGGTATAGCAAGGTTGAAGACAGAAGGAATAGAATATCTGGCCCTCTCATCATGGCTTCACAACCTTCTGTGTCAGATAGTTTATAGATCTGATTGTTGTCCCTCCCCAAATGCATCATTTGTCTTGCTAGTACTGACTCTTACAATTGCTCAGTTATGGCTAGTAATGGATGAGCAGAGTGGTAGAAAATGAGGCCTCCATTTAACTTATAAAAGTACAAGGGAATAAACTTCCAAGATACAGCGTTAAAATAGCCACTCTGAAGCAACTTCCTCCTACTCAGATCCTTAGACACATTAGAACTTCAGAATTATTTGTAGCCAAGCATATACCTCCTTATCTCTCTCAGTATTGCAAAAGCAAGGCGGTTATTGGTAGCTAGAGTTTTCTATTTTCCACAAAGATCGTTAGTCACCTTGGACGGCCACCTTGGATTTTTCTGTCATGCCATTTGTCAGAAAAGGCTCATTGCTTGCTTATTCCCTCTTAAAAAGAAAGGTGCTGCGCTCCCTGCAAAATTCTATTTTTATTTTAAATGCTCAGTTGGGAACTTTAAACTTTTGTTTTGCTAAGTCATTTGTAACTGAAGCTGAACAAATAACATATGATCTGAATTCTGTAAATTTTTCTCCTAGCCTCAAAGACTTCCACTCCCAAGAGCTTGAACTCCAGCAGTTCACACAGCCACGTGGTTTGAATGTGTCGCAGGGCTAAGGGTAAAACTTTCAACAGGAATAGCATTTAGGGATAAAATAGAACCACAGCCAGAACTGTGGCAGCAGTTCACACTCCTGCCTGCATTTTTGCTGGTTCTCATAGCTACCTCAATAGGAAAGGGAACTAAAGGCCAAAGTGGAAAACAGAAAGGGAAGCTTCTTGAAATATGAAAATATATTAATAAAAATACCATGGAGGTTCCCCCATGGTATTTTTGCACAAAATCTGCCAAATGATAGCACACAGAGACCATCTACCATGGGCCAAATACAAGGAATACCCAGGTGAACAAAACAAAGTCCTGCACTTCATGGAGCATTCATTTCATACCTGTAGCAAAAACAGAAAATGAGAGCATAATGCCAGGCAATTATAAGAAGAAACATAAAGCCAGCCAAACAGACAGAAGTGGTCTTAGAGAGGAGAGGTCTATTTTTATTCAGAGGATCAGAGAAGGCCTCTTTTTAGGAGACAATATTTGGGTGAAAATCTGACCGAAGTGAGGAACAATTCAGATAAGTATCTGAGGGAAGCTACGGGGTGAGTTTAGGGCAAAGAGGTATCTAAGCACCTAAGCCCAGAGTGGGATGGTGGAGCTGGGCTCAAGTTTCCCCCAGGTCTATAAAGCACAGCAAGCCCATATCATATGGTTGCTCCTTCTGCTGTCCTTCCTGTGAGTTCTTCTGGTCTACATTTCTAAAATCTTAGGTCTTGATAATGATTAAGATTAATATTTTCATGAATGCTTAAATTTCCAAAGGGGAAGGACTGAATCTGTGATCCTGAGACCCGTATTCTACATAGACAACCGAAAAATCCATTCAATACAAAATTCATGAAGAATTTCTTTTGACATAACTTGCTTTAATTTATTTTAACCCATAAGCAATGCATGTGATAACATCTATTTCCAAAGCATTTTATGGAAGTGGTATTAGTCAAATATTGTACTTCCTAGGATGATCCTTTTGCATATCTTAAGTTTTTTTCTTTGTTCTTTATTTTCATGTTGTAGAAAATTTCTTCAATTTTGTATTTCCATTCTTCTTTTAGATTTTATTTTAGCAAATAGATGCTTAATTTCCAAGAGTTTATTCTATAATTGTTCTTATTCTGTGATTGTTCCTTTTTCATAGCATACTGTTCTTATTTTAAAGATACAAAACTTTCTTGAACCTCTCCAAAAACATTAAGTAGAAGATTTTTTTTAAACAAAATCTTTTCTATCCTACTGTTTAACAATATTCTTTTAGGATTACTGTTCTATTTGTTCTATCATGGCATTTGGTTGTTGTTGTTACTGCTTTTTTTTCATAACCAGTGACAATTGGGTTTAGTTTTCAACATCTTTGGTGATACAATCATTGCGGTTGTAAATGGACATCTCCCCCTTTCCATCACCTCATCACTAGTCTTTTCCAAAAATGGAAAAGCTGACTTGTTCTATGCATAGGGTTGGGACCTATTCATGGGCAGAATTCTATCACCATGAAAAAGTAAGCTGCCACTGGCATCCACTTTGAAGGCTTAAGTCTCTCCAGAGGCCTTACCCAAATTATCTAAAGATGACTAGTGTATAGATCAGGGAAGGGGAGCAGGTAAAAATATAGGTTACTTGCAGAAGGGAAAAGGAGATGTGGTAATGGTGCAGAAATCCCTTCCAGTGCTTCTTCAATGTAGGTAGTACTGCCTTCTAATTGATAAAAAGTGGAGCACATTCAGTTGTCATAATTCTTGGAAAATCACTGGTCCTAGCATTTACTGTGAGGGGCTAGGGATCTTGAATGGTTTACACTTTTTACCTCATTTCTTGTTACCAGATCTATTAATAATATACAGGACTGCCACATTAATGAATCACTGTCACATCAATGAAGATTGATTTAGTATAAAATTCAAACTACCTCCATTGAGAAACTGTTAGACAGACTTTTGATTCATTGCTTTCCTCTCCCTTCCCATATCTTTTTTAATTCAGTGGAATATCTTGCTATTATTCCTCTGAAAAAAACTTACCATTTCGCTTTTTCCCTCCCCTCTGTACATAATATTAGATGAAAGTTGAACTTGATGGACAGATTCTCTGTATCTCCTAACTTTTATCTCAAGTTTGCCATCTTCTGCCTTTGTTTTATGTTCTAAGAGATTCTTTCAGTTCTACTTTCAAACCAATCTATGGAAAGGTCTTGTTATTCTTTTAGTTTCCAGTAATTCTTTCTTGCCCTGAATCTTATTTAGAGCCACTTATTCTTAGTTGTTTTTATTATCTGATTTATCATTTGTTTTCTGCTTTAGTTTTTATTATAATCATCTTTAAGAACTATAATTATAATGTTAAAAGTTCTTTTCTTTAGTACTCCCTATTTGTTTTTCTTGGTTCTTTTTTATTCTACTAGTTTTTCTTCTTAAAAATTTGATAACCCTTGGTTCATCAAAATTATTCATCATTCATAAATAATGAACTGGTGACTAAGATGGAATCTGTTGGGTTTCAGGAATACTTATTCTTCTAACAGACTTCTCTCACTCGGACCTCCGTGCACATGGACAGGCTGGACCCAGTGGCTGACTCTTCTCCATGCAGGGATGTTTAGCAGGTAGCCAGGCTAGAGCAGGTCACCACTGCCTCTACCCTCTCTCTGCTCTTGACAAAACAAAAAATGCTAATTCCCACAGTACAAGCCAATGTCGTCCCTTCACAAAGAGTTCAATTTAATTTGAGAGGAAGTTTTTAGTTTTTGTCTGAGGTCAAAACCACTATAGCCAGGATCTCTGTTAACACAGGATTTGGGAGAGGGAAATCAGAGATGTGGCGTAGCTGTTGTTCCAGATATAGTCCATTAATAAATTACTCCCTTTACTCTCCCTAGCTACGTTTGCTTTCCGTAATGGCCAGTTCAAAGTTTGGAACCTCTGAGGACTTAAACACTTGTAAGTAAAATTAGGTACCTTTATTTCTCACAACCCAGGATCATTACTTATAAAAATGCATGAGTACACAAATTTTATACATTTTATACATATACAATATGCATATGAAGTATATTTAAATGCAATGGATACTGAAGTTTTATTATATAGTGAATAGCCATTACTTCAAGAGTCTTAGAGCTCACTTTTCTGTTTCTCTTACTTTTAGCCACTGTGAAGCATCGTTTAAAAAAAACTACTATAATTCCTGAACTTCTTCTGTTATATTAAAAATAATGGTTTTATTTACTTCTAGATGAGCACATGTGGGTCAATTATATTAATAAATACCATTGTATTTTACAGGCCCCTGTTACTTCAATTATTTGAAGTAATTCAATAATTATTGAAATAATTCAATTTTTTCAGAGATTCTCAGACCTGAGAGATTATACCATGAATACTGACTTCAGAGTGACAGATACCAGCCATTGGAAGGCCACTTGATCCATTAATGCTAAGCAGTGCAATCATCCAGTGGACCAAGAGACCCATATCTGTGGAAAGTCAGATTAAAATAAAAATATGTTCTGCACTGAGTATAATATTCAAGTGATCCCCTGAAGAGTCCTGTGGCTCATGTAGCTCAACACATTTTCATCTTTGAGAACATTGCCAAAGAACCAGAGTGTTCACACATTACCCTACCTGAGGCTTTATGAAGGTCATCCTCCTTCTACTGTAACCTAGAGGACACGCACACACAGAATGGCCATAGTGGTGAAGCTGGTGCTTCGCCCTGGCGAGATAGTGGATGACCATTGCTAATGCTCTCTAGTTCCTGTCTGTGAGCACAGTCATCCTGAGACTTCATGAGGAAGACAAATACTGCTCATATAGGGCACTCAAGATTTTCACATAGCCTGCTCCAGGCAAAGCGACCTGTATATATCAAGATAGAGAAAAGATAGTCATCGTTCTAAGCAATGGAGCTTCCAGAGAGAGAAGGGGTTAAATTCTCTTTAACTTTTCTCTCTCTTTCTTTCTTGCTTTCTCACTCTCTCACTCTTACTATCCCCATGTCTGTCTCTCATAGCTCCTTTTTTGGGGATTGCATCTTCCCTGCTATTAATGCAATTAAGTAGCTAAGACCTCTTTTTCATTAAGAAGAGATGCAACCTCACACACTCACCAAGGACTAAAGAATTTCCAAGTCCTGATCCTGCTCTTGAGTCAGACCTGCAGTCATAATCACTGATTTCTCAACTCCTTTTTAGGATGCATAGGTTTACATACAAGTGGCCATAGCCATTATACGTGGGCTTCACAACCCTCCACATGGGGCTGGGCAGGCAATTTGCTTCACAGGTCCAAAATGCTAGCAAAAACAGAGGATACATAAGCCATTGCTTTTACAATATTAGCAATCACTTTTTTCAAAAAGATTATTCATTTTTAATAGACTCTATTTTTTAGAACAGTTTTAGATTGTGGAAAAATTTACAATATAGTGCTGAGTTCCCATACCCCCCCACACACACTCATTATTAACCTCTTAGGTAAATATCCCTGATAACTTTGTTACAAGTAATGAAGCTATACTGACACACTGTTGTTAGCTCAAGTGCATAGGTTATTCAGATTTCTTTGGTATTTATATACGTAGGCAGGCAGGTAGGTATTTATTTATTTGAGATAGAATCTCACTCTATTGTCTATGGCCATACCACCCTGAACGCGCCCGATCTCATCTGATCTCAGAAGCTAAGCAGGGTCGGGCCTGGTTAGTACTTGGATGGGAGAATCTCACTCTGTTGCCTTGGGTAGAGTGCTATGATGTCATCATAGCTTACAGCACCCTCAAACTCTTGCATATATCTATAGGCAATGTGCCTGTCTTCTTCAAAAAAGTTTCTCTTCAAGTCCCTTGCCCACTCTGAGATGGAATCACTTGTTATTTTTTTGTTAATACGCTTGAGTTCTCTGTGGATTCTGGTCATTAAACCTTTGTCAGAGATATAACCTGAAAATATTTTTTCCCATTCTGAGGGCTGTCTGCTTGATTTACTTACTGTGTTCTTGGGCTGTGCAGAAGCTTTTTAGTTTGGTCAAGTCCCAGTAGTGTATATTTGATGTTGTTTCAATTGCCCGAGGGGTCCTCCTCATAAAATTTTCACCCAGGCTGATTTCTTCAAGTGTTTTCCCTACACTTTCTTCTAGTATTTTTATAGTTTCATGTCTTAAGTTGAAATCATTTTAATCCAGTGAGAGTCTATATTAGTTAATGGTGAAAAGTGTGGGTCCAGTTTCAATCTTCTACAGGTCACCAGCCATTTCACCCAGCACCATTTGTTAAATAGGGAATCTTTGCCCCACTCACTGTTTTTAATTGACTTGTCAAAGATCAGATGACAGTAAGTAGCTAGATTCATGTCTTGGTTCTCTATTCTGTTCCATGCATCTACCTCTCTGTTTTTGTGCCAATACCATGCTGTTTTGATCACTATCGATTTATAGTATAGTCTAAGGTCTGGTAGCATGATTTCTCCTGCATTGCTTTTATTTCTGAGTAACATCTTGGCTATTTGAGGCTTTTTCTGATTCCATATGAAATGAAGTATTATTTTTTCGAGATCTTTAAAGTATGACAGTAGGGCTATAATAGGGATTGCATTAAAATTATATATTGCTTTGGGTAGTATGGACATTTTAACAATGTTGAGTCTTCCCAGCCATGAGCATGGTATGTTTTTCCATTTGTTAACATTTTCAGCTATTTCTTTTCTTAGAGTTTCACGGTTCTCTTTATAGAGATCTTTCACATAATTTGTTAGGTAAACTCTCAAATATTTAATTTTATTTGGCACTACTATGAATGGAATAGAGTCCTTGACTGTTTTTTCAGCTTGACTATTGTTGGTATATATGCAGGCTACCAATTTGAGTGTTGATTTTGTAGTCTGAGACACTGCTGTATTCCTTGATCACTTCTAAGGGTTTTGCACTAGAATTCCTGGTGTTTTTAGATATACAATCATATCATCTGTAAAGAGTGAAAGTTTGATCTCTTCTGACCCTATATGGATACCCTTGATCACCTTTTCTTCCCTAATTGTGATGGCTAAAACTTCTATTACAATGTTAAAGAGCAGTGGAGACAATGGGCAACCTTGCATGGTTCCTGATCTGAGTGGAATGATTTCGATTTAACTTCATTCAACATGATATTGGCTGTAGATTTGCTGTAGATGGCCTCTATCAGTTTAAGAAATGTCCCTTCCATACCAATTTTATTAAGTGTTCTGATCATGAAGGGATGCTGGATATTATCAAAAGCTTTTTCTGCATCAATTGAGAGAATCATATGGTCTTTGTTTTTTAATTTGTTTATGTGATGAATTATATTTATGGATTTACTTATGTTGAACCAGCCTTGGGACCTTGAAATAAAACCTATTTGGTCATGGTGTATGATTTGTTTGATGTGTTGCTGGATTCTGTTTGTGAAGATCTTGTTTAATATTTTCACATCAATATTCATTAGTGATATTGGTCTATAATTTTCTTTTCTTGTTGGGTCTTTTCCTGGTTTGGGGACCAAGGTGATGTTTGCTTCATAGAATGTGTTGGGTAGTATTCTTTCTTTTTCTGTATTTTGGAAAAAGTTAAGTAATATAGGTAGTAGTTCCTCTTTAAAAGTTTGGTAGAATTCTAACGTGAAGCTATCTGGTCCTGGACTTTTCTTTTTAGGGAAATTTTGTATAGTTGATGCTATTTCAGAACTTGATATAAGACTGTTCAACATTTCCACTTCCTTCTGGCTAAGTCTTGGAAGGTGGCATGCTTCCAAGTATTGGTCAATTTCCTTCAGATTTTCATATTTCTGAGAACAAAGTTTTTGTGATTTTCATTAAGGATTTTTTGAATTTCTAATGGATCTGTTATTATTTCATCTTTACTATTTCTGATTGATGAAATTAGAGATTTTACTCTTTTTTTCTTGGTTAGTTTGGCCAAAGGTTTATCTATTTTATTGACCTTTTCAAAAAACCAACTTTTTGATTTATTGATCTGTTGTATAATCATTTTGTTTTCAATTTCATTAAATTCTGTTCTAATTTTGGTTATGAAAAATAACCAAAATATTTCTTCTGGGTTTGGAATTGGAATGTTCTTTCTTTTCCAGTTGCTTTAGATGTCCTATTAAGTTGTTAACTTCCTCTCTTTCAATTCTCTTGAGGAAAGCTTGCAGTGCTATAAATTTCCCTCTTAAGACTGCCTTAGCAGTATCCCAGAGGTTCTGATAATTTGTGTCCTCATTATTGTTTTATTCCAAAAATTTGGTAATTTCCTTCTTAATCTCATCTCTGACCCACCTATCATTTAGCATAAGGTTATTTAGCTTCCATGTTTTTGTATGAGTCTGCAGATTCCTATTGTTACTGAGTTCAACTTTTATTCCATGATGGTCTGAGAAGATGCAAGGAATAATTTCTATTCTTTTAAATTTGCTGAGGTTAGAGTTGTGACCTAAGATGTGATCAATTTTGGAGTATGTTCCATGGGCTGATGAGAAAAATGTGTATTCAGTTTTGTTACAATGAAATGTTCTGCAGATATCTATTAGAAATCCAAATGTTAGATGGCTAAGTTTAAATCTAAAATTTCTTTGCTCAACTTTTTATTGGAGGATCTATCCAACACTACCAACGGGGAGTTGAAATCTCTGACTATGATGGAGCTGGAAGAAATCAAGTTGCTCATGCCTGTTAGAGTGTCTCTTATAAATTGAGGTGCATTCTGGTTGTGTGCATAAATATTAATAATTGAAATCTCATTATATTGAATATTACCCTTAACAAATATAAAGTGACCATCCTTATCCTTGCTTACTTTTGTTGGTTTAAAGCCTATTGTATCTACAAATAAAATTGCAACACCTACTTTTTTCTGCTTTCCATTTGCCTGGAATATAGATGACCATCCCTTGACTTATAAATAAGTCTATATTTATCTTTTAAGGTAAGATGAGATTCTTGTATACAGTAGATATCTGGCCTGAGTTTTTGTATCCAGTCAGCCAACCCCTGCCTCTTTAGGGGACAATTTAAGCCATTCACATTAATTAAGAATATTGATAAGCCCATTAAAATTTTGGGTATCAAATTTTTCAAAAGTCCAGTGGTCATTTTTAATCCTTTCACCACTCTGGAAATGGAAATTTGATCAAAAGTTTCTGAGTGAGTTTACTTTTGTGGTGGAGGATTACACTGGTCATTATGGAGGATAGGTCTGAGAATATCCTGGAGAGCTGGTTTAGTTTTGGCAAATTTCTTCAACATGTGAATTTCATTAAAGTATTTACTTCTCCATCATAGGTGAAACTCAGTTTAGCTGGATATAGGATCCTGGGTTGAAAGTTGTTTTTTTTTTTTTAGGAGATTAAAAGTCGATGACCACCCTCTTCTAGCCTGAAAGGTCTCAGCAGAGAGATCTGCAGTCATTCTAATATTCTTCCCCTTGTAAGTTATGGTTTCTTATGTCTGGTTGCTTTTAGAATTTTCTCTTTCATATTAACTTTAGGGAAGTTAATTATGATGGGCCTGGGGGATGTCTTACTCGAGTTGAATCATGCTGGGGTTCTGAAACTGCTATCTGAATTTTTGAATCTCTTGGCATATCTGGAAAGTTCTCTTTCATAATTTCATAAAGAAGAGCCTCTCTGTTTTGTGAAGCAACTTCATTGCCTTCAGGGATTTCTATAAGGCAAATATTAGCTTTCTTCAAATTATCCTAGAGCTCTCTGAGAAAAATGATCCATTTTTGCTTGCCATTTCTCTTCATCTTTGAGCACTTGGGTGCATTCAGAAGCTTTGTCTTCAATGTCAGAGATCTTTTCTTCTGCCCGCTCCATTCTATTAGTGAGGGATTCTACTGCATTTATCAGATCGTTGAGGGCTGAAAACTCTTGCCTCAATGTGTCAAAATCTTTGGTCATTTTATCTTTGAAATCATTGAATCCTTGAGACATCTTCCTTGAAATTTGGATTCCCTCCTTTCCTCCATTCTGTTGATCTTATTTGCTACCCAGATTCTGAACTTGATTTCTGACATCCTAGCAGTCTATTTATGGATGGGACATTCAGTTGTATCTGCCATATCCTTCCTTGAGGGGGTCAATCTACTCTGGTTATTTATATTACCAGAGTTTTTCTGCTGATTCCACTCCATGCTTAATTTACACTGTTTGCCTAGATGAGCAGATAAGGAGAAGTTGGGTTGGGGGCTCCAGGAGTAGTGGTTAACTAGCCCTTTTCCCAAAGGCTGGGACAGGTGTCTATACCTCTTCTCCTAGAGCTTTGCCAAGGACCTGTCCAGTGCTACAGCCTGAGAAACTGGGGGCCTCCTTGGTTTGGTGGGGCTAATTCTCTCTGTCTTGTTTTCAGTGGGTCTCTGTTCTACCCTAGCAAATCAGTTACTCTGGGTTGAAATCTCAGCTGTGGAGAAATACCAGCAATTAAGTCACCCGCTCTCCACAGGCAACAATTAGAAAAGGAAAATCACACCTTCCCACACCCACACACCCAGAGTACCATTTGGATAGTCCTCGGGTGATTGGCCCAGTTCAAGAGGTCCAAATCAATTGGTCCATTCAGCACTGGTCTCAGGTGGGGGAGTTCAAAGGTCTCTGACAACTAGATAACAGGGGTCTGCTGGCACCTTAGGTATGCCTGGCTCCAGTGCTCAGTGAGGGCAGAAGGACCAACCCAGCAAATAAATTAGTCTGGGAAGGTTGATGCCTCCTTCCCAACCTTATACCTCTGTCACACACAGTTACTGGTAACCCCACAGGGATATGACCCAGTTCCCCCAAATGAGCAGATGCCCCAGGGGTTTATGTGTACCTGAGTCAAATGAAGATCTATGTCTCCTCAGCCAGGTCTATGTTCTAGGCCACTATCCAGCAAGGGGAGGTGAGGTCTGACAACCTTGGGTGCTTAATGGAGGCCGGGGTGGTTCACTCAGTTCCGGCCTCCTTACCCCCGATTGGTGTGGTTGGCAGAACAGCACAACTTTGCAGAGTTTGTTTCTGTCCTGCTATCAGACGCTGCTTGAGGTGACAGAAACCACCACTCAGTTCCAGGCAGCAGCAAGCAATTAGAGCTCACCCTGAGCTATCAGGTCCAGCTTCTGCCTGCCCACCTTTGTCTCAGCTATGATCCCTGAGGGCCGGGTGCTTAGCCTCAGTAAAGCAGTCCTCGGCCTCAGCCCCAGCCTGGAAGTAAAATAGTCCTTTGGTTTAGTTCCGCCCTGTGAGTAAAGCAGTCCTCTGGGTCAGCCCCGCCCTGGGAGTGACTTTTACTCACATCCTAGATCCGTGTGCCAGTGGCTGCCACCGAAAAAGGTGCCTGTCTTCCTCTGGTTGCCCAGAGAGACAGGGCATGTCTGTCTGGGATATCCACAGGGGCATGAGCCCTATTGTTCCCTGCTGCTGCCGCTTTTCTGCACCTGGAAGCACCCCACTACTCCTGTATGGTTCCCTCTCAGCTGACCGTCCTCTCCTTACTCCTGTGGCACAGAATCAGCACAGCCAAGCAAGGGCCCTCCCCTGTCCATACCTCTTGAGAAAATGCCCAAGAATCTGGACTCCATGGGGGACAGACTTCCAGACCTCAGGGTGAGAGTGGAGGGGAGTGCTGGGTGTTCAGAGTTACAGGTAGAGAATATATACAGTTTTATGCCTGGCACAAGAGTGCCATGGCACCCTACTATGGGTGGGAGGTCCAGTTTTTAGAGGGTCTTTCCCATGGGATGAAATGGGAGGACATTTGTATGAAGCTTACTGCAAGCCCTTCTCATGGAGGAGGTGACTCCCATCCACTTGGTGATGGATTCAGTACCTTTGTTTGTATGTTTGGAGTTGTAGCTCACCTTAGGAGGGTTGATGTGTGTTCTTCAACCTTCTCTCTTGGCTCTGCTCCAAACCATTGGCTTACTTGCTAAACTGTCTTTTAACTCTCCTTCTGGACGGGAACCTCTGTAGAAAGCTGGCTGCAGTCTGCCATCTTACCTCCAACTCCCTGCTCCCAAGGTTTTTAACACTGTATCCATGTTAATGCCCTCAAATATATTTGCACATTCCTGAGTTTTCCCCCACACTGCAGGCTCCTGCAGCTGACTGCTCACTCAGCATCCTATCAGAATGTCTGCCATGGCACACTAATTGTGCCCACAATCAAACTCTTGACTTTCCTCTTATCAACTCATCCACGCATCCTCATCCACTCATCCTCTCTGTTACTATGTTCAGTTGATGGCAACTCTATGTTTCCAGTTGTGCCAAAATCATTGTGCATCTTTGATCACTCTTGTATTCTCATATTCTACATTAATCTATTGGCAGCTCTTCTTTGAAAGTCTGTCCTGGTGCAAACACTCCTCACCATCTCATGCACCACCCTACTGAGTCACCACCATTTCTCCAGAGCTGTAGCTGTAGTGTCTAACACATCTTTCCTTCCCCTTGTCTGGTCCAAGTCCATTTCCCACACAGAAGCCCAAGTGATTCTGCTAAGATACAAGTCAGACAAATGTGATTCCTCCATTTAAGATTCACATCAAGAACGAAGTGAAACTCCTTACTGTGGCTGGGATTATCTGCAGGCTCTGCCCTGCAGCACCACTTCACCCCATTTCCCATATTCCCTACCATCCTCCTCATTCACTCTCTTTCTAGCCTCACTGACCCTTTTGCAAATTCTCTAGCACATCACAACATTCAGTTGTGGGGTCTTGGCACTTGCTGTTTTCTCAGCCACTTGGCATTTCTAGAATAAAATCACCACAATCAGAATATATCATTTTTAAGAAAAATGCCCTGTCAGGCTGAGCGGAATGGCTCATGCCTATAATCTTAGCACTCTGGGAGGCCAAGGTAGGAGAATCCCTTGAGCTCAGGAGTTCCACACCAGCCTGAACAAAGCAAGACCCCATTTCTAGTAAAAATAGAAAATTTAGCTGAGTGTACTGGTGCACACCTTTCTTACCAGTTATTCAGGAGGCTGAGGCAGGATAGGAGGATTGCTTGAGCCCAAAAGTTTGAGGTTTCTGTGAGGTAGGCTGATGCAATGGCACTCCAGCCTGGGGCAACAGAGTGAAACTCTGTCTAGAATGAAAAGAAAAGAGGAGAGGAGGGAAAGGGAAGGGAAGGGGAGGGAAAGAGAGGAGAGGAGAGGAGAGGAGAGGAGAGGAGAGGAGAGGAGAGGAGAGGAGAGGAGAGGGGAGGGGAGGGGAGGGGAGGGGAGGGGAGAGGAGAAGAGAAGAGAAGAGAAGAGAAGAGAAGAGAAGAGAAGAGAAGAGAAGAGAAGAGAAGAGAAATGCCCTATCATATTGCAGTAGAAGGGTGAATAGTTGTCTTCACTGCAACAGAGGAGACAGCAGTTGTTTGCAGGTCCTGCCCTCTGTGGGCCCTGCCCTCTCCCCTCCTGGCAGCTACAGCTACCATCCCTTCACTCTCACCAGCACCTAAACTCCATCTCTCTCTACTGGCAATTCTCATGGTGTATGTTTCGAGAGCTGGTTATGGCAATAAACTCCATCAGGCTCCCTGTCTTTCCCAAGGCATGTCCAGAGATGGATCAAAGGAAGGACCAAGGAACACATGATGATTAACCATTTTGTACAGATAAGTATGAATTTATCTGATCACTTTTGCACATTTTTATAAGACAACTGCCTAATTAAATGGGAAATTCTTTTTTTTTCCTGAGCAAACATGTTTCACAGGATTAGAAGAAATCTAATATGAAGGTAGTTAATATACTATGACAAACTGTTCAAATATCAGCTGTATTATTCTACCTTGGTATGATCAACAAAACCGGTCTGTACTAACCAACAGCCTCAGGGCTGACGGATTAAGACCTATTGCTGGTAACGGCTAAGAAACCTCAATTTGCAGAAGCTATACAGGGGCCAAGCAGGTTACATAATGAGGTTTCAGCAAGTTAATAAAAGGTTGTGCTGGAGACTCAGGCTAAGGGGCCCTTCTTCCAAAGTGGATGTGAGAATTAAGCAAGGAAAAAGAAAGCTGAGTTGGAATAGAAGTGATCCTTTTCATTAGTTGAAAAACAATTGATTTTATTTCTTTTTTCCCCCTACTGTTTCCTACAGAATAGACTGTCCACAAAAAGGCAAAGTGGTATTGGTATTTTTTGTAGTGTTAGTAGAAATATGGAAATACAATCATTAAATGCCTAATAAACACTAGTTAATAAAACCACACCCTTTCTTCCTAAAAGCTTCTGTAAAAGGTTTTCTGCCAAAGAATGATCTCAACAGATAGCACGAATGAGCATGTGGTTATTATGCAAGGGGAGTTTTATTCTCCTGCAGTTATCTGGCATCAAAAGCATTCAGCAAGAATGGTTAGAGCATCTTTGGCTGCTCAGAAACAGAGATGAATTTTTCTACTTGGAAATCTGACTGCTTTTGATCTATATGGTTTCCATTTTGTTGCCTACGTTTTTGTTGGCATGCAATGCTTAGGGATGTTAGGCAAGGACTGAAGGCAGAAAAAAATGCAGTGTTGTAGGAAGAAAATGATCACTCAGAGACTCCACTGTTAAATATTGCAAAAGCCTAGGGGATGGGTGCTTAAGAAAAGCCAGTGAGTAATCTCATTTCCCCCATCCAAGTCAGTGCCGTGTTCTTCCTGCATTTCCCACCTTCCTTTAGGGAAAAGAAACATCCATTAATCGCCTCCTCACACGGGGTCTGAAATACCCAGTGAAATGAATCCCAAAAGGTTAAATCTAGATGTCTTTTACAATTGAAATGAATTGGTTTAATAACCTCAGTTGCTGGTTTATAGGGTTTTTTGTTTTGTTTTAAACTAGCTAATTTTCATTTTGAAATTAAAGTTTATACCTGGGCAGACCCTCTTATCCACAAAGCTGAAGAAGATTTTAAATAGTACTTCTTATAGTTTTGTGAGATTATCGATCATCCTTTTGAGAACCTAATTAAAGGTATAGGACCTCTTCATAAAGTAAGAGATGTAAGCAAGTGCATACACAGAGAGAGAGAGATGAACACAGACGTAGATCTCTCATTAAAAACTCTCACTCTAAATAATTTTCCAGAGTGACTCACATTCCCATAGTCCGATAACATTTGGAATACATTCACATGGGCTTATACAACATTGTAGCAAACTAAACACATTCCCATGAATCTTGCAGGTGGCATTCCTGAAAGGCACTCAAGTGAACATTTGAATTAAGAAATGCAGCAAGGTCTGAGTGAGGGAGTGAGGCAATGCAGCCTGCAGGTTAGGGCATGAGCCTCAGGACACACATAAGCTTAACTATTGTGTTACTTTGGGTGAGTTAATTTAGCTCAGTTTTCTCAGGAGTGAAAAAGAGATAAGATAGTGCCACCACATAGTATAGGTACCACCCAACACTCTCAAGGACTTGGTAAGATCTTGACAAAATTTGCAATTGTTATTTACGGTTTAATTAACTCGAACTATGAACTCTTTATTATTTGGCTATTCCATCTGCTTTTCTTTTCCATATGATTCAGAAACACATATATTTGTAAGAGGGAGAGAGAACTAAGATTCTGTCCAAAGAGAATCCAAACCCTGGTGATCCAGTCTCTCCAGAACACTTGCTCTATGACCCCTAAATCCTCTCATCACACTAAGCCTTCATGAATTCCCTCATCTTACTACAATCTCTTAAGCAGCCCCTTCTAATATGGGACAAGTCTGTCTGTGAGGACGCTCTTCTTTTTATTAAACTGAAATCTTTCTCTCATAGTTATGATTGCTACTGTTATTCCTGGTTTCCATTTACAAGCATGTAGAATCAGTCTGACATTCCTTCCAGGATGAGAAGTGCCCAGAAGATAGGGATATATTCATATTCTCACCTACACACCCCCAATACACACACTGCCTGGCTCTGAATTGATACTCAGTTTTTATTTAATCCATTAAAGCTTTAAATACTTGGAAGCAGCCATGAGGTACCTGCTTAAATTCCCCATCTCAAAAGCTAAGTTTCCCCTGTTTCTTCAAAAGTCCCATGTAACGTGGTTCACCATCTAACTGGTCCTTTGGTTTGATCACCATATTCTAGGGGCAGTCTGACCAGGTCAGGGAAGTATCATCAACCTTGCTCCATTCACTCCCATTCACTCACTCACTCAACGAACAGCAACTTCTAAGCTCATTTCTAGATAATTCTTGGAAATTCCAAAATGGAAATTATATCTTGTACACAGGTCAACACACTGGGCTGTGGACTAATTATTATGTTTCCCTTTAGCGAGAAGCCATACTAGTTCTTTCTAAATCCACCCTGGCACCAATTTTCATTTACATGCACCATTAAATCAGCTTCTATCCTCACATTAGACATTGAGCTTCTGTTAGTGTTCCTGGTTGACCTAATCTTTCTCCAAAATTAATTTTTTAAAAAGAAAATTTTATTTTTTCTTTATTTCACAATTGATTAGTCCTTCTACTACAGCTTCTAGAAACTATTAATTCTTCTGTTTTTCCCTTCATTCAGTGGGTAACATGCATCTCTTCCTTTCTTTTGTCCTTTGTAGCTGCAAAAGATGTATCAGGCATTCTCAGAGGAATTTCACCTTCAGGTACCAATCACCGGGAAACTCAGGGAAAGGGAAATAAAAAAAGAGATTAAAGAAGAAATTTTTTACTAAATGAAGATTTTTAAAGTATTTTTTGGGTACTATTGCAGGTGAATCAGCTACAAGAATGTCTGAAACTTTGTTATCCTCTTCCAAAGATCAGCTGACAGGTTTAATTTTACCACAGTCCTTGAAAGAGCTCAGGGAATGCAGGGTAACTGGTTGCCCTATAAATCCATGGTACAACAGGACAGAATGGATAGGCGTTCCCTAATAAATATTGATACTGGCTCCCAGACTTTCATATGAGGACTGTTTTCAAAGGAAGAGACTTTTATCTGAAGGAACAGATTGACAGGCAATGATTTGGAAGCTCTTTCATCAACAAAATGGGTGGAGAAACACTAGCATAATTAACTCTTTTAGATGCCTTTTTTTTTTTTAAGACTTGTGATTCCACAACTCTCAATTTACTAATTTTCTTTCTGAAGTAAGTTACATTTCCCAGGTGGTCAAGCAAGGTTTACCAACTTCTTCAAGGTCAACATACCAACTAGTGGGAGACTGGAAGTCAAGCCGCCTCTGGGGTTGTGGCTGAGGCAGAGAAGGGCATGAGGTGTGCCTCTGCCGGACAGGTGGGGATCCAAGAGAGTCACAGCAAGGCACCCACGCAGAGACCCTGGAGAGGCCCGAATAGCCGCCCCCCACACCTGCCCTCTCCTGATAGTACATGTATACTCACTCTTGAAGGAAACCACCAAAGCACCCCAAACCCCTGGTCAGGTGCCATTTATATAATTTCATAAGATAACAAATGCTGCCAGGTGTGGTGTCTCACAACTGTAATCCTAGAAATCTGGGAGGCTGAGGAAGGTCGATTGCTTGAGCTCAGGAGTTCGAGACCAGCCTGAGCAAAAGTGAGACACCGTCTCTAATAAAAAATAGAAAAGTAAACCGGGTTTTGTAGCAGGTGCCCATAATCCCATCTACTCAGGAGGCTGAGATAAGAGGATTGCTTGAGCCTAAGAGTTTGAGGTTGCTGTGAGCTATGAACCCATGGCACTCTTCCAAGGGTGAAGAGTGAGACTTTGTCTCCAAAAAAAAAAAAAAAAAAGCAAAAAGCAAATGCTAAGCCAGGGAAACCTGAAGGGCAACCCTGGGGGACCTAAATAAGGAAGCAGGAAAGATTCAGGGGGGGTTCCAATCCATTTTCCTCATCAAAGTTCTGGCTCTGGAAGAGAATAGAGGTTGGGGTGAGTGAACAACTGGATTGGGTTTTTGAGCTGCATTTTGCAGTCCCAACATAACAACCAATATGAGGCAGAGTGCCCCCACGGACTAAGAAGAAATTTTGGCAAAATGTTATGGAAGAGAGCAAGAAGGCTTTAAATTTGGCAAGAGAGAAAAGTGCCCGTATAAAACAGTAAAAACAGTATGATGAAAGACAAATCAACATTAATTGAGAAAGAAGAACATTTGGCTTCCTCAAAGAGCACATAAAACTCCTAAATTCTTAATATTATTATTCTTACTGAATTCTTGCATAAACAATCAATAGTGTGAAACTTATGGCTTGAATTCAGCAGGGGACAGTGTACATGGTCCTTTTCTAATGAACTTAATTGTGCTTAATAAGTCCAAATGAGATGACTGTGTGCAAAGGGCCTGTCAGATAAATCTCTATTCATTCTTCTTTTCACTTATTGCTTCCATAACCACGTGCTGCTTAGCAAATCCATGTTAGATTTTGGGCTGTAGGCACAGCCAATATGTAAGTAAACATTACTTCTCACTCTTATAAAGCTTCTTAGCTAGTGAATATCCCACATGTCGTTTCAAAAATCACATATAACTGAAGTCAAAGAGGGGGAAAGAGACTCCAGTAAAATTCCTATATAGAAAAAAAATTACAATGAGTGGCTGTTCTTCTGAAGGGGGAGGGGAAAGACCACAATGGATAGAGACAGACAAAAGCCACAAGGGCATCTGCCAATATAAATTTCCTGTGAGAGGGCTGTCACCTTTGTTGTCAAGGATTGAACATTTGTTCAAGGCTGTCCACCGGGTAAAGGCAGCAGCCCATGAAAGTCACATGGTAAACACCCACATCCAGCTCCTTTCGTTTCCCATCAGGGTGGGCTTACTAGTCACTCTGGTTCCAGAATCCTGATTTAGCAAGAAGCCCCCCAAACAGTTGTCCTCCACGTGTTAGAAACCCTGTACTGAAAGAATGAGAGAACAGTGGAAATGAAAAGTAATGAGGGAAAGTCTTACATCCTGGTACAGTCTCTGAACGCTCGTATCCTTAAGGTCAGCTTCACCTCAGCTTTTCATAGTCTTGGGGAAGTGTCCATAAGCCCCTTGTCCTGGCTTGAGCTACATCATGCTCTGTTTCTTTCTCTTGCAACCAAAGGCTCCTGATTAGCAATATAGTTCTTTTCCCAGTATTAATAGAACGTTTAATTCGTTGATAGTCAATGTTTTTGTTTATACAATTAAAAAATCTAATTTAGTAAGGAAATTGTTTGAAGCCCCCTTTGTGATGTACCAAATATAAATTTGGCAAAACCTGAATTTCTGATTATATATGGAGATTTTTATGTTAAGTTAATCATATTAACTTTGAATGAGGAGATAGACTATATTTTTATTCTGGGTTTATGGATCTATAAAAGAAGGCTTGCCAGATTGTTTACATACAAATTTTATGTTTGCCAATTTGTCCTCATATTTTTAACAAATGTTACTTTTATTGTATATGATACTGTATTATTCTGTGCAGAAATGATTGTGATTATGGTCATATATTTTCATTGTGATTGGATCTTTTATCAATGTATTAATTCTTTGTTTTTTATTTTGAATTGAATTGCCTGATATATTTGATACCTTTCTTCAAGTTTACTTTCCTGATTCATGTACGTGGGGTTCTTGCTCATTTTTAAAAGCCAATGTGAAAGTAATCGTTAAGGGATTAAGTTGTTTTTGTTAATAATTGATATGCTAGTTATTTGATTGAATATTCTCTTTTGAGATTTTCTTTTATTTCTATGTTGTTTCTTTTGATTTTGATCTTTTATGCTACTGATTTTTTAAAACTTCTTAAATACTAAGAATTGAAACTGACAAATCTCCTTCTAAGTACCATTGTGCTACAAATTTAAAGTATTATACAAGTTTTAATATTTTCATTATTACTTAGGTCTAAGTACTTTTTATTTTTGTTAGGTTTCTTTCCTTGGCACATTAAAGTGTTTTTTATTTCAAATGTGTGGGGTTTTAAAATCTGTTTTTATTTCAAATGCAGCTGAGGTCAGAGAATAAGATATTATTGTTGAGGGTGGTGCCTGTGGCTCAAAGGAGTAGGGCACCAGCCCCATACACCAGGAGTGGTGGGTTCAAGCCTGGCCCTGGCCCAAAACTGTGAAAAAAAAAGATATTATTGTTGAAATACTGTAAATTTTATAGATATCCTATTGTATTTGAGAAGAAAGTATACTCTATTTCTCAGGAACAGAATTTTTTACAAGCTCTATTAGTTCAAATTTATTAGATTATGTTGTCCTAATATTCTCTAGCTTTGCTAATTTTTGTCTACCTATCTACAATTGAATGAGCTGTGTTGAAGTATCTCATTATGATGGTGACGTCTTACAATTTTATTAATGTGACGTATATTGCCATTTATGTATTTATATTTCTCTAGATTATTTTCTTAGATGCATAGAATTTATAGTTATTATGTCTTCCTGGTAAACTAAAAGCTTGCATAGTAAACCTCATTATCCTTAACTATTTTAATTCTCTTAAGATATATTTCGTCTGTATTCAATGGTGGTACTGTAGCTTCCTGTTGGTTAATGTTGTAAGGAATATATTTTTTTTCCTTTCATAGACACCATTTTAAGTTTTTTTTTCTTATAAATAAAATAATTGGCTTTTTCTTTTTCACTTTAAGCCAATCAGATAAACTTAATCTTATGACTGGTAGATTTAATCTACTATTATTTTGATTATTGGTATATTTTAACTGATTTCAATAATCTTAATAATTGATATATGTTTATCCTGTTTTCTTCTCTGCTTCTTTTCTTTCCTTTTTAAATAATTGGTAAGCTATTTTATTCTTTTTTAATCCATTTTTGCTGTTCTACTGGTTTGGAATTTTACACTGATATTTATATTTTGATTCTTTTTTAACTTCATAACTTAGACATTATTACTTATTTAAATAATGTGTGTTTATCTTTATAGTCTTATTTATTTACCATTATTTTATCTTTCCTTAGATCAAAGACTTTCTAGGATTATTTTCCTTCTACCTGAGACAACATTCCTGTAATGAATGTTTCCTGAAAGCAAATTATTTCTCTTTTGGATTACCTGAAAATGCCTTGCAATACAATTTTCTAGGTTGGCAATAATTTTCTATCAACAAGTTGAAAATATTCCATTGTCTGCTGCCTTCTATTGTTGCTGCTAACATCTGCTGTCAGTCAAATAGTCTTATTTTTGTAAGTCATGTTTGTTCTGCCTAGCTGCTATAAAATAACAGAAACAAAATTGAAGCTCCTCACCTCCTGTAAGTAAATTACTGCCTAAATCTACTATAAACATATAGAAAATAAATATATATCACCAGATTTAAGTGCTATGAAAACAGATAAGAATAAAAATATTTTTGCCAAATAAGAAGGCAAAGAAAGTGACAGTGAATTCTATTTTGTATGTGATAGTCAGAAAAGATTTAACTGGCAAGGAACACTTTGCATAGGGACTCACTGCAGTAGGAGAGCTAGGGGCTGTCTGAAGGCAAAGCGTTCTAAGGACAGAAAATGGCTATTGC
The DNA here is from genome assembly GCA_963574575.1 of Galagoides demidoff. NCBI lineage: Eukaryota > Metazoa > Chordata > Mammalia > Primates > Galagidae > Galagoides > Galagoides demidoff. Next base: position 37,440 of record CAUYQV010050455.1, read on the forward strand.
AAAGACTCTGAAGTGGGGGAGTATGTTTGGTGTCAAAGACAAAGATCAATGTTGCTGGAGTGAAATACACAAAAATGAAATGTTTCGGAGAAAATGTTAGAGAGACAGCATTGGACCAAATTGTATGAGAGAGACCTTGTAGAACATTTTAAGGACTTTGGAGAGCTTTAAGGAGAGGAGTCCTATGGAGTGAATTTTGTTCCCTTCACCCCCAACAAATTCAGTGTTAAAGGATGAAGTAGGGCTGCATTTGAAAATAGTCTTAGAAACATAATTTAGCTTAAGTGAGGTCTTAAGAGTGGGACCCTAATCCAATGTGGGTGACATCCTAATAAGAATAGAAAGATGTGCACGAATAGAAAGATGTGCACGAACAGAGAAAGGGCCCTGTGAGGACGTAGGGAGAGGCAGCCACATGCAAGCCAAGGAGAGAGGCCAAGGTGCCTAGCTGGCACCTTGATCTTGGATTTACAGACTCCAGAACTGTGAGAAAATAAATTCCATATTTAAGCCAACCAAACTATAATATTTTTATGGCAACCCTAGCAAACTGATACAAGCAGTGACATGAGCTGACTTCCTCTCTCCTATAGTCAATCCTTTCCTGCCAGCCTTTCCCCTTCATCTTACGATACAATATCTTACTATACTATATCTTACTATACTTCTGCCACAATCTTTCTGCCAGAATCTTCATCTCTCACATCTAGTGATTTTGATTCCCTGGAATAATCCAGACATGGATTTTATTATTGTTGTCTTCTTTTAACCTGCCATTTTAAAAACATCTTGCAAAAATATCTTTCATGTTTCTGGCATGGTTCTAACATTGTTCCCAGTACTATTGTATTTCTGCCCTCTTTTATATTTAAATAGCCTGAGAACCTGCAAAAATGATATTACCTAGATGTGCTCAATTCTTCAACTCCCTCGAAGGACTGAGGAACAGACTTCCAAAATGAATATTGGCTATAGTAACATATTTGCTAAAGGTTTCTTGATGTAGCAAGGTTATGCATTTAATAGTCTTTCTACTTTATGAAAATCTTCTAACCTACCTGGTAATGAAGCAGCAGACAAACAACATCTGGGCAGATATTTATCTTGTTAAGTTAAATATGCACCTGGCCCCTTAATTATCAACTGTAATTGACAACTTCATCATCGCAGAGTACTTTTCTGTCTGTGCCACAGTGGTGCAAGTAATTAGGTAATAATTAATGATTCTTTAAGTGCACTATTTCCTATGAGTTCAATTTTTACTGAAACTATATTTAAAGAGCAACAACTCTGTTTGTTTTACCTATATTGACAAATGTTAGAATAAACGAAAATTGCTGTGCTTATTAAGAGTATCTCCAAGGATCAGCTATAATCATTGCTGACCTTTTCTCAACTCCACATAGTGCTTGCTGTATTTACATTTAACCTCATCAAATAACCATAAAACATTAGAGCTAATTATAGTGACCAACTGAATGTACAGGCACAAAGATGCTCATGACCACGTTGCATATTATAAGGAAATACCTGGATATAAATATAGAAAAGACCAACGTTGGTAAGAGGTGAAAGATTTAGTAAAAGGAAAAAGAGAAAAGGCCAACATTAGGGAAAGAGTAAATAAATTATGGTATTGTACTAAATAAAGTATTATGCAAAATTTTTAAATAATAATTTTGAAGGCTATATATGAATATTAAAATGTTATTATATTAATAAAAATGATACAAAATTCTCTAATTCTATGAAATATGTATTTTAATAAACAAATAATGGAAAAAATAGGTGGTTTAGCAATGCCCAGAAGTAAAAATTATATCTCTGGATGGCAGTAAAATAAATGTTTTATTTTAAAAAATATTTTTGAATAGGTAAAGCTTGTCCACAGTACAATATCCAAAAAATACAGAAGAATATGCATTGAAAATTTAATGTCCATCCTGGACCTGTCACCTGGTGATTTTGTTTCATTTCCTAGAATTGGCTCTTCTAGAAACTAGTAATATCTATTAGTTTTTGTATATTCTTCCAAAGACAGTCTATGCATTTATAAAAGTATGTATGCATATTCTTTTTTCACACAAATGGTAGTAGAAATACCACACACGTTGTTCTATACCTTGTTTTTTTTTTACCTACTAACACTTGAAATATTTCCATATCATTACAAAGAAAGCTACCTAATTGCCTACATTATTGCCATGATGTTTCATAAAATGAATTTATTAAATTTATTTAACCATTCTATATTCATGTACACTTTAGTTCATTTCAGTCTTTTGCCATTTGAAATATTATTCCACACAATAGCCAGAGCAATACATTCAAATTAAAAATGAGATCAACTTTCTGTTTCAAAGGTAGTATTATAAAGTTAGGATTTCCCCATTCAGCTTCCTGGAAATATTCATAAAGTAAAAATAAGAGTGAGAAATATAAACACAGGAACCCTAAACACTTTCTCTTTTGCAGTGGAAAAAAAATAAAAATCTCACAGATGTCTATCCAGTTTACAGAAAAGAAAGATAGCCAAACTTATACACCAAAATCTGGGTCATAAAATTTCACCTCACTTAATACAGAGCCCTGAACATTCTTCTACACAACTGATATGGTTTGGATATTTGTTTCTTCCAAATCTCATGTTGAAATTTGATCCCCAGTGTTGAATGTGGAACCTACTGAGAGGTGTTTGTGTCATGAGGCCAGATCCCTCATGAATGGCTTGGTGCCTTGGCCAAAATAAAGAGTTCTCACTTTATTAAGTCCTTACATAAGACCTGGTTGTTTTTAAAAAGTCTGGAACCATCTCTTCCTGCTCTTTCTCCCTTTCTTGCCATGTGACACACCTGCTCTTCCTTTGCCTTCTGCCTTGGTTTGAAGCTCCCTAAAGCCCTCACCAGAAGCAGATGCTTGTACAATGCTTCTCATACCACCTGGAGAAATATGAGGTTAAAAAAAAAAACTTCTTTTCTTCATAAATTACCCAGGCTTGGGTATTTATTTTATAGCAACACAAAATGAACTAATACAACCAGTTTCTTGAATCAAGATCCTGAAGAGAAGGAATTTATAAAGAGGTGAACTTGGCAATAATTTCATCCTACTTTTCTGATCAAGGACTTTGGTGATTCACAATAGCTACAAAGAAAATGAAATACCTAGGACTATACTTGACCAAAGAGGTTAAAGATCTGTACAAAGAGAGGGATCACTTCTGAGGTTTATCTTACAAGGGTACAAGTGAATCTTTCTAAGAGTAGAATGTGAACATTTTAAAATAATAACTAAGAAAATGACATGAGGGCTATGTTAACCAGTTTGATGGAAGTGTTTCGGATTGTG
>CAUYQV010050462.1:0-2500 GCA_963574575.1 Galagoides demidoff
ATAACTGAGAAAATGACATGAAGGCTGTGTTGATCAGTTTGATGGAAGTATTTCGGATTGCATGTGAAAACCCCACACTGTACCCCAGAAGGGCATTAATGTACATAGTTACCATTCAATAAAATTAAAAAAAAAAAAAGGAAGGACAGTTTCGTATTGTCCAGGGTTAAAACACATTAGGATATTTTCTGCATTGTTGAATTCTCATGGAAAGGAAGGTCAGTGTTCCTATTTTGCTGTTTTAATTGGCGACCGCAGTGACTTTGGTGCGGGCAAACGCTAGGAAACAAGGCGTGCAAAAACTCCTGTACCGGGAGGAAAACACGTCCCCTCTCCCTGTGCCTGAACTTCTCAGCAGGAACTACTCAGTTCTCACTTGTGTCAGTTGCTTCTCCGCCTCGCTCGTAGGCCAGCCTCAAGTAGAAAATGGGTTGGGGGACGTGTGGTATGGCTGTGGGGCCGTCAATAACCGGTTTCTCCTTGAGGTGGCAATAATGTCTTTGTTCCCCAATTGGCTGCAGACTGAGTGGGGTATACCCCCACAGGATCCCCGAAGCCGTGATGGAGGGCAGAAGCCGCTTGGGGGCGGGGTTGGGGCAGGGCAACTGAACGCCGTCGAACCCGGGACAACAGTGAACTTAAGTTCTTAATGATCCTCCCACACTATTTTGGAAGGCTCGAAGACGCATCGCAGGGGCCCTACTCCAGATCCCTCGGGGTCGAGGCCTTTTGGAGCAAACAGGGTAGCAGAACGACCTGTGACCGCTCTGGCCTTTTGCTGCTGCGTCCTTCATGTTCTCGAACTTTCGAATCCAGCAAGTCACCCCTGGGACCCAGAGCTCCCCGACCCTGCAGATTCCTCAGACCCAGTGGAGATACAAGACCGCTCCCACTCCCACCTTTTGGGGCATGAGGGCATAGCTACAGCTCTGCTACATCCCAAGGGCCTAACGAGCGACGACCTTCGCCCAGCGGTTTCGAAGGACCTGGGAAAGCGCTAGTCTTTTCGGGCGCTGCCTCTCACTCGTAGCTTAGACCTCCGGCCCCAATAGGGACCTCCTGCCAGACACACTTCACCAGGAACAGGAGGGCATGCGGCGGGCTGAAGGCGCTGGTCAAGTCCCCCCCACACCGGGTGGAGAGGGAGGGAGAGAGAGCGTCACGGACCCTACCTTCGGTGCAAAGGAAAGAGTCAGTCCCCTCCAAGGTAAAACGAGCAGCGCTTAATTTTAAAGATCGTTTTTCTCATGCAACTTTAAAACAAAAACACAAATGGCTGAGGAAATCATTTTAGGTAATTTGGGCAACATTTAACGGCCAAAGAAATGAAATCTTTTCCCAAGTGTGTTCGCACTTGGGGAGCTGAAGCACCTCTTCCTAGGATGAACCACTTTTCTAGAACACTCTCTCCTGTCTTCCCTTCCCTCCGTGTCTCTGAACAAAGCTCCGATGCAGGGAAAGGCGGCCGCTGTGGGGGATTCAGGGAAAGAAATCCCCGTTGGGTTTGAGGGGTTCCGGAATAATCCGGAAAAAGGCATTACGTGCAAAAATGGGCTGCCTGCCAGCACCCTAGGAAAGGTGGATGGTAACTCGACGCCAGGAGGTCAGACCGAGGCTGGAGAGCTACGCCGAAAGGCCGAGGCACTAGGACTGGACTTGGGGTGGAGGAGGCTTGCGGGGCGTCCCACCAGGGAAGAAAGTTGGTGACTCACTTTCCGGCTCTAGAGCCTAGGGCAAGGCGACTTCCGGAGTGCTCGGCTGGGTCCACAAGACACGCCCCACCCGCGGCCCTGTTCGCTCCGCCCACCCCAGCGGTTTCCGCAGCAACTTTGAACCGCAGGAAAGTTTGCTCTAGATTGGGCTGGGTGGTGGGGTGGGGGGAATACGGGTGAGGGGGAGGAACTTAATAAAGTGGCTGAATAAAGGTCTGTACGCGCTTCTGTGAGAAATCTGCTCGGCCTGCGAGAGAGGGTAAGGGGACAGTGTTTTAGGCAAGACCAGCCGGTCGTAGGCAGCGGCCGGGTTTCAAAGGCGTAGGGCCGAGCAGGCTGCAGGTCTCAGGCCTGGCCCGCGAGTGTGCGGAGGGCGAAAGGAGAACCAGGGCCCCGCGCCAGTTTCCCGGGCAAACTTCCCAGAGGGGCGGCGGCGCGCGGGCAGGCAGCCATAACCTAACCGGCTGGGCGGACAGGGCCAAGCCAGTGGAGACAAGGAATATCCCCCAGCCCCTCGACAGGCTGCCTTTCGAATTTCTTTGAAACGCGCGGCATGTTCGTTCCAAAAAGTCACCGCTAATGTGACTCGTAAAGCGTCAGGATGCGGTGCATCCTACGTTAAGGTGGGAAACCAGTTCACCGCTACTGTTTAAGTGAAGCGAAGGGGCGTCGGTTTTTAGGTGTGGGCGGGACTCCTTATTTACCAAGGTGCAAGATAAACAAGAGTATAGGCAGGATGGGTCGGGCTCCTATGATTTCTATTTATGTGCGTATATAATGGAGGGGGC
>CAUYQV010050462.1:7500-20978 GCA_963574575.1 Galagoides demidoff
ATGTTTTCCAAACACAGTAGATTGTGTGTGAGATCTTGTTACTACACAGATCTGGAGATCTAAGTAAGAGCTTCCTGCAGAGTCTGCCCACCCCCAGCTTTTCACCCAAACCCCAACCCCAAACCAGTAACCCAAATTTCTATGTGCAGAGGCTGTGGGGAAGAGTAAACATTTACTGAGTCCTACCTATATGCCACACACAACAACCCTCTGGGAGAATCAAGTGTCCCCATTTTTTTTTTTTTTGCAGTTTTTGGCCCGGGGCTGGGTTTGAACCCACCACCTCCGGCATATGGGGCCAGCGCCCTACTCCTTTGAGCCACAGGCACCGCCCCTGTGTCCCCATTTTACGTAGGAAGTTATCATGGCACAGCACAGCCCTGGCTGGCCTCTCTGGCGTACTCTGGCCTTTGCACCAACCCACCCTTGGGCACTGTATTTAGAAACTGCCCACTGAACCCAACCTTCCCAATCCTTGTGTGAGGCAAAATAACTGACCTTTATCAGACGGATGCAGAGGCTAGAAAGGAATACGGTAAGTGTTCTCCTTACATATTCTGAACCCTGGCCCTGCCTGCAGTTGGCAGCTCACCTTGGAGATGCCCCCTCCTCATTTGGTCAACATGGGACTAAACTGAAAATGGCAAGAGTGGAAAGTATTCTTATGCCTAGGGACTACAAAGACACGCAGAATATGTTACCTATATCCACTAGGGAGGCTGGGAGCATACTTAACGCATGACTGCATTCCAGAGGAAGATGTAAACAAATGAACTCAACCTGTTTTGAAAAACACCTGTATTTTTTAAAGTATTTCTGCACTGAAAATAGAAATCTGTTATTTTTACGTTTGTTCAAGGCTTAGCCTCATCTTTGAATAATAGGCTGTTGAAGTTAGGGGCAGTATCTGTTTAACTCATTTTGTATAGCACCTCATAAAAGTTCCAAGTACATAATAAAAAGATTTGGTGTTTTTTCCTTAGTGACTAATGTCCAAAATCTATTTTAGTACCATCCTTAAATAATCTCCTCAAGCTACCGTCTCCATGTAATTCAGCCTTCTAAAATTTTCAGGAAGAGAAGAATGATAATTGATGGTTGTAAATTATTTTATACCATTAAAAATTTAAAAACCAAAATTATCCGTTTTGCTTTTTAAGTTGTTTCTAAAGTACTGTGCACAAGGCTAATTTCAACTCAAAAGGTTTCCCTTAATCATTCTGTAAAAAAACGCTAACTCCTAGTGTCATGGCACTGGCGCTGGAGGGGGACAGATAGTATTAGTAGCACTAGAAATTGGTTCCATCTTTCTGGACAGCAATCTCGTGACATGTAATAAGAACCATAAAACTGTTCAGGCCCTCTGACCTGGTAATTCCACTCTAGGGAATAACCCCAAAGAAAGAATAATTGGCCCTGAGATGCTCAACACACTATTTGCATGAGGATGCACAGTGAGCTGCTTGGAAAAGGGGGGTTAGGGCGGCAGGAAGCATTCAAAGGCAATAAACAATTAGGATTATGCTACCCTATAATCACTGATAGCTTTCCAGCATTTATAGAAATGGAAGAAATGACTTCTGGAGACCTGAGTAGAGACCGAAAAGTAAGGAAAAGAAAAAAAGAGGAAAACTTACCCATCTGATCTTTTTGCATGTTACATGAAAGGTGGGTAAACCTCTAAGGCTGACCCTTGTTTGAACCAGCAAGTCTAGTATCTGTTTCCTCTCAAGAAGCCTATTTGTCTACAGCAGCTATAGGGACTTTCTTTCATTATTTTTAAAAACAAACAAAAACCTTACACATAATCATTCTTACCCAATTCATATTTTAAAAAACCCACCTGAAGATGATTTTGGCGATGCCAGCTAAGCATCAGTATTCTTTTTGAAAAATACTAGATTCTGCCGAAAAGAAAAATCCCTCTTAAAAAACAAAACAAAAACCACTCTAAGTGCTGAATCTTTTGACATTGCAAAGACCCCTGACTTTTAACTTGAGTGATCTGTTGGAAGTCAATGGGCTGGAACGAATAATTCTCTCCTAGTGATGTGAGAAAATAGGATATTCATGCTTGAAAAAAATTTTTTCTTCCTCTATATGTTAAATACTATTAAACTCCCACTAAGGAACCATTTAAAAATAAAAATGCAAGTGGCATTCTTCAATGGTTAGCAACTCTTCGTTAGATGCCGACGGCCAAGGAAGACAAAGCGCTGGCCTCTTCGGTTTGCTGGAGTTTGCAGGCTAATAACTGAAAGTCTCATGAAAAGCTCACGAAAACGTCTTCAACAACAAATTCTTCCGCCTCATGATAAGCATAGTGTTTGGAAATAAAATCATGTTCAATCAATACCACTTAGCAGATATTTAATGTTTTACAATAGAACTCTTTTCCACAGTGGGACCGCTGCCCTTCTCACTAACATTGAAAATAATTAGGATTATCTCAGCTGTCCCAAGCTTGGCAGGTTCAGTTGTACTTTCAAACAGCATTAATTCCTGGCACTCAGAACAAGGGATAAAAGGTAAAGATATGAATGGAGATCTTTATTCCACCTGATCTATCCTGGATTAGCTCATTCTTTTCCAGTTCATGCCTGCACTCTAGTTAAGAGGAAGGCTGAGCTGTAACTGATGTAATTAGAAACCACAAGCTGAGAAAAAATAGCCCTTTAGTAATCTCCCCCCATTTACTATAAACTCACTAAAAAAGTAATAATCTTTGAAACAATTAAATGTGTTTTTCCCCCTGAGTGGAGAGGAACCTAGGATTATGCTTTTCTTAAACCGTATCTTAATTATCAGTTCTAAAATCTAACACGAGTTTCGAAGGGGGCTAGCCCTGCACTTAGCACATACTGTAGAGAGAAATAACCAGTCTGAGGTAAATGAGAGTTCCTGCAGACAGAAGGAGGTAAATTATCAGTGCTTCCTCCTTCATACAATTAACATCACCCTTGCCAGCACTGGGAAATAGGGTACTTTAAAAACAAGGTGAACCCAGAATAGAAGTACCATTTGTGCAACATTAACAGCACCTCTTCCTTCTAAATTTCATGCATACACAATTCACAAAATAATACTTTTCTTTCCCCCTAGACAGGTCTTACTTTGTCACCCTGGGTAGAGGGCAGTGGCTCACTGTAACCTCAGATTCCTAGGCTCAAGCAACCCTCTTTCAGCCTCCTCAGTAGCGGAGACTAAAGGTGCCCCACCACGGAGCTAATTTTTCTGTTTAGTTCAGACAGGGTCTTGCTCTTACTGAGGCTGGTCTCTAACTCCTCAGATCAAGTGATCCACCTGCCTCAGCCTCCCACAGTGCTAGGATTACAGGTGTGAGCCATCACACCTGGCTGGAACAACTTGTTAATTCTCAAGTAAACAGAAGCCTATCAAACATCCTTGTGCAGCAGGTCTGAGAATCCAGCCTCACAGCCTGGCCCTACAGCTGCTGCAGATTCGTTTTCCTGCTGCTTGAGAAACTGAGGGATAATGAACCAAACTATCCTACAAAGCCCTACTCCCTACCCCACCAGCAGAGTCCAACGGATACACAAAGGGAAGAATCCTTTTGTTTTATGGCCCAGGATAGAGTACCATGGCATCACAACTCACAGCAACCTCAAACTCTTGGCCACAAGCCATTCTCTTGCCTCAGCCTCCCGAGTAGCTGGACTACAGGCACCCGCCACAGAGTAGAAATGGGGACAGAATAGAACACTTAGGATGTGCACACAAAGCATGGGGTCATAGTACTGCATGTTTCCCGGTGTGGTCACCCCCACATGTGGCCTGTACTGAGCCCAGATCCTAGCATCTCTTCTCTGCATTTACCCCCTTCCACTCCCCTGTCTACAGCTGCCCCACCCCACCCTGCTCCATCTCTTTTGAGTTAGAGTGGGAAGCAGTCTGAAAGGGAGGCTCCTTTCCGGAGGTTGTTTTCCCACTACACTCAGGACACCAATGGGCTAGGAGGGCTGAGAGGAGTCCTGCTCCAGGCCCTGCCCTCCTGCCCTCAGGCTGGGCCAAGCCTGGCTCCAGAACAATGTGCAGTCTGAGAACCATCGCAGAAAGACCACAAGCTCTGCTATCAGACTCAGATCCCTCAATAAATACCTTGAGCCTCAGTTGCCTTAATTGCAAAAAGAGGATAATTATTATTTATCTCACAAAGTTACTTCGAGGATCAAGGAGACAAAACAGTCCTAAACTTTCAGGCTCTACACCAGCGGTTCTCAACCTGTGGGTCGTGACCCATTTTTAACAATGAAAATACATTGCGGCATTAAGAAGGCATTAAGAAGGTTGAGAACCACTTAGTCATTATTTTCTCTGTTCTCTCTCCTCTGGCTTAAGCTTACTCTACTCTAGGGAAGAACTGTGAATTAGTGTCTATACTCCACTGGGTAAGACAAGATCAAGAAATTAACAGGACTTTTCTTAATCACTGGTTGAGAAAGAAAAAAGTAATCAGTGACAACACATCTCTGAATGTTCTCAGACAAGTCTCAATTCTGATGTGCAGAGAAAATCAACTTCTACTTTCTTCATCCTTTGCACACCACAAGATTGAAAAGTTAAGACGACTTTCAGACTAAAGCCTGAGCCCTATTATTTGTGCTTTTTAATCATGCACAAGCTTTCAGTTAAATGTAACCATTCCTGAGGCTGGACCAAAAGGCAAGCAGACTCCACTACACTGGGCTACAGTGGAGAGTTAAGAAAATCACCTCGGAGCAGAACTGGAAGCCTACAAGGTGAAAGACAAACATCGGAAATTAAGCCAAGAGTGTCTACCAAGTTGTCCAGCACAGTGCAGTGCACAGAGTAGGTTTTTAATAATGGATGAATGAGTGAGAAGGACCACGGAATTTAGTCTTCATGAGACATACTGCCACTATGAAACAGGGCTAACCTACCTACTGGCTAAGAACATCTCACGTCTAAAGCCAGTTTTAAGGATTTTAAAGTTTAAATGTGTTAACTCTGTTTATACTGTGTCTGTACTTTAACAAGGCATGCTCCTGGGCACTGTGGAGGGCAAATCAGTGCTGAGGTCCACATACACAGGCTATGACTGGGTTGGTCACCAACATCAACTGCATCTAAAAACACTGAAAAATCCAACTACATCTGAAAACAAATGGTTATCTTAGAAACTAAGGCAGACAGGGCACAGGAGATGCTCTCTGCAAGTTGACTCCAGAAGAGACTTGTATTTGATTCTGGGAAAGCTCTTTTCTTTGGTACAAAAAGAATTACACATGACATTTGCTATACTTTAAAAAAAAGTTTAAGTAGGCTTGCAGAAGAAAGAATCAGATTCTATATGATGGAAATTCCTACCATGATGCACATTCTTATTAAGGCTAAGAAAAAGACTAGAGGTGCTAAGTCAAGACTTTATCAGGGGAGCTGGCCCCGATGGGCATATTTCCTTCACCCTATAGGGCCCAAATGAGCTCAGCTTTCCACTTAATCCCCAAGCCTGCAGTTGGCCTTTCACTGTGGATTTGTGTTATCTCTGATAAAATGCACTGTCCAACAACATATTTATATTTAAGATATAACTTCAGCTACATGGGTTTTAGGAAGTCTTTCATTTAAAAATATTCTGACACTTTGCAATTAAGTGGATATGAGAGAAGTTCCTGAGCCATTTTTCTCAGCTAGAATTTGTATTGAATTTCCAATTTGTAATTTGAAAATAAATATTGCGGCTCCCATGATATATCCTGGGGTAGAGGATTGCATGAGGCAAATAATTTTACCTTTACTACCAGAAGACTATCTTTTTCAAAAAGCAAATATTGTACTATTTCTAGTAGATGTTACATGTAAGATGCAAATCTTCAGTGTTGGCTTATAACACCGCACCAACTATTTCTTTCTGTTTCTAACTAGCACTGCAGAAATATAAGACTAGTAAATTATTGGTATTTTTTCTCTAATACAGAGGAAGGGAGAATACACCAGGACTTATCTAAATTTCAGGCATTTCCAGACAGGAGAATATGTGCCTATTCAAAGTTGCACATATTAATTTACTGCTAAATACAACACAGCCATCGTGGATGGAGAAGGTTAAGTTCAGATTACAGAAGCAAGCACACACCATTCTGAAATGGTTCACGTTAACTGTCAATAGAAATAAAAAGTAACAGCATAGACTATGCTGTTTGTTGTTGTTATTGTTGTATGGCTGGCACCCTAGCCACTGAGCTACAAGCACTGAGCCAACTGTGCTGTTTTTGTTTTTTTATTTTCCAAAAGACTATTTCTATACTTTGCATAAGACTCCAATTCCTAATGTTTTAATACGTATTTCTTAAAACATTTTGTAGTTTCACATGCTTTCTGTCCAATTGGCCCCTAAGAAAGGACTTCAACCACAGAGGTTTAATCTCAGGGCAATCTCTTCAGTGTTTATGATTTTCTAATTGTTTCAGGAAAGGAGAGCCCATGCCCATGTTTCAAGAGTTATTCGAAATTTGCCTTCAAGAAAATGTTTTTCCTTTTCTCCCCAACTGCAGTTTGCTTGAAGCCAGACCTAATTATAGCCTTTCTTTAGGGGCTTCTGAGAACAGCCACCTATGGTTGGTCTCTTTGGGTGAGAAGCTCCTGGGCAGGGACTGGGTCAACAGAGCTTAGCTCTGAACTCAAGGAAAGAAACTAAGACTGGCAGGGATTTTTCAAAGCATGACACAAATTTTGATTTAATTATTCCTTCCTCTGATCAATGAATTGGTTTCCCTTTCGGGATTTAATTTTCTGGGGTTTTTTTTTGTCTTTATCATTTTGTTTGAGGTTTGTTTTTGTTTGTTTGTTTGCTTTTTTTTGAGACAGAATGTCACTCTGTTGCCCAGGCTAGAGTGCACTGGTATCAGCCTAGCTACAGCAACTTCAAATTCTTGGATTTAAGTGATCCTCCTGCTTCTACCTACCAAGAAGCTGGGACTACAGGCACACACCACTATGCCTGGCAAGGCTCAAGCAATCCTCCTGCTTTGGCCTCCCAAAGTGCTAGAAATGTGAGCCACCATGGTTAGCTAATAAAGGTTAAAGATAAATAGTTATCTTTAAAGCTCTTCGTTAGCCAACAGTTAAAAGGCTTACATGTGCCCAGAACTCAACAAGTAATATTTGATGAATAAAATGAAAAGTAACTCCAATGGGTTTCCTGGACCAGTCACAATCAGCACACTAGATGAATGTGCACAGAGAGAATCACAGAGAGGCAGCTATGACAAGACAGAAGTGGCAGCTGCCAGCCCCATATCCAAGAAGGTGTGGGAAAAACTCAGCAGCATTGGGTGGCACCTGTGGCTCAAAGGAGTAGGGTGCCAGCCCCATACGCCAGAGGTGGCAGGTTCAAACCCAACCCCGGCCAAAAACTGCAAAAAAAACAAAAAATCAAAAAAACAAAAACTCAGCAGCCTCTGTAGGCACAGCCAAGGAATATAAGAAATGTGACAATGAACCTGAAGCTTCAAGAAACAGTCAGCACCCTGAAGGTGAGAAAGAATGCCTGTCATCAAAGGCTGGAGAACAGGGGCCTCTGTCAACTGCAGGAGGAAATTTTAGTTATCTAGCAACTCATTTATTCAAAACAGATAATTTCTCAATGATTGTGAGTTCATGAGGCACCCTGAGTCTACTCCTAAACTCAGTCCTTACACTCTGGATGTAACAGGAACATCGGAATGATGAAGTCAGAAGGCTGAAAAGATACACAAACACTTTCTTCTACATAATAAAGGAGCCTTATTAAAGCTACTTCCTTAAAAAAGCAAGTAACATGGAAACCATCAGATAGTGTTTGAATAGACTGCTTTTACTGCTGATTGATTGAAGATGTGAACTCTGCGATAAATAAAGCTTGACTCAACAGACCCACATTCTTCACAAGCACACAGGAAACATTTGTAGAAAACGACCATGTGCCAATCCACAAAGTAAGTCTCCATAAATGTCAAAGATGTTTATCTTTCAAAACCATTGAAATCTAGCAGATAGCTTATTTTTGATCAGAATATCTCCTAAGGAAAGAAACCTTTCAGCTCTAAAGAAATCATCAACAAGAACATAAATTTCACTGACTCTAACAGGCCAGCATTTGGTCACAATATAATTAATTTCACCTTTAATGCTACTGTTGAAAGTATTTAAATGTCCAGGCACTGACTCCAACCCACACACTCCTCCCAGATCCCACATTCTGAGTAGATAAGGTATTTTCACACTTGGTTCATCTTCAGTGAAGACTGTAATTAAATCTTTAATTTGAAAACAAGAGTGAAAGTCCAGCACTCACTGCAGACTGGCTGCCCTCGAAGCTTAGGGCAAAGAGCAATCACAGAACAAATGGCAACCTCAGCGCCTTCCAGTTTAAGTAATCTGCTAATTTCAGAAAAGTTCAGCTCATCTCCAAAGTGGCCTATTTGCATGTGGAAATGCTTTCTGTAGTTATCTGCAACCTTCCTGAGAATTAAAAATGTTATTTAAATTGCACAGTTCAAGTTTATGCACTGCCTGACCTTTTGACGGCACCATAATTTTTAAAGTGCAAATTTAAGTACATGTTTTATTTCATGTTCAAGGTGTTGGAAGAAGCCTCTTTAGGAGCTAAGTACTCTCAGGAACATGATGAATACTGTTTATTTCTTCATTACCTCCAGAACTTGGCAAAACTCAAGCATAAAAGAAAGCGGTTTGCTGAGCATATGTTCTGTGCCCGGCACTTTTCTAGACACAGGGGATAGAGATGTGAATGAATCAAGGCTCTGTTTTCATAAGAAAAACACCTGTCATCAGTCACACCAGGGATTAAATTCTGGTTTAGGTGACCCTAGGCAATCATTTAACAGCTCTGAACCTCAATTCCTCATCCATTAAAGAGAAACAGCAACGTTAAAATCTGCTGTTATTAAAAATACAGCGTACCAACCCCAAATGGACATTCAATTGACCCAAGTCCCCTCCCCTGACTGTCCCTTCCCCTATGAGAGAGAGATTATCTGCAAATGCTTTGAATATATATCAGGGACCCCTGAAACAAAATCAGCAGGAAGGTGAAGCTTTTCCTCCCTGATGAGCTTGCCTGGTCCTTTCGTCATACTCGCCTCTGGGCTTCTTTTCTGTTCTTAGGTATCCTGTTGCCCCCTGGTCACTCCCAGGGTCTCCCCTCTGCCAAATTACACCTTACCCATCCCCCCAGCCTGCTTCAGAAACAGTTCTATTCTCTGAGTATACCACTGGTAGGAGCTCTTTGAAGAAAAGCATCCAATTAAACCAAGACACCCAAGAGGTACAGACAGGCTTTATGTACCTAAGAGAAGGATTTTAGACATTGCAAAGATGTCACCTTTGGGGACAGGACAAATTTCTAAATTCCTAAAATATCATCTATACCATTCAATATACAGCATGTACTGCTACGCTAGTTAAGTGGATCAATTCTCTAGTGTCACTTTTACTACATCAGGTTTCCATAATGTACAGAAAAGACGCATTCTTACAGAGAAGCAAGGTTACTGTCCACGTGTGGTCTGGGTCCCCAACCCACAACTGAGAGTCACAGCCCCTCGAAGTGAATGAGATGACCTCAAACTCACAATCTGTTTCCCTTGAACTCTGCCTTCGAGGAGCTTAATTAGAACATAATCCTTTTGGCCATACAGAAAATGACAATACTTTTAAAAGAATTTACACTAAAAGAAATTTATTTTCGGCTCCCAGTAAGTTGCAGCAGGTCTCAGTGCTTTATTCCATTTGTTAGAAAATGGAATAAAATTACCTTTTAATTATTTCCATTACAAAATATTACTAGTTGTGACACGGAATCATGTAAAATTGAGAGAAAAGAAAAAGAAACAAATATTTGCATTAGCTTACTGATGTGCCTGGTAGTGAAGGGGGTAATTTTTTTATGCTTTTTAAAACCAAGGTCATCCATTTAAAAAGCAGTCAGAAACTTCCATGTCAAAACAATCAAAGAACAAGGAAAAGACAGGATAGACTGTAGGAACAAAAAGTGACATAAAAAGGCAAAATGCAAGGATAAAAAGAAATCAAAGAAAACAGTCGCTGTTGACACACCACGCTCTTTGTTTGAACTGTAAGAGTGAAATGCTTTCTTTAGTGAGTGGAGGTTGATAAATGCAAGAGAAATGAAACAGGAATCCTTAGGAAGGCTGGACTACTAGCCTAAGGCAGGAGCTGGTAAGTGCTGACTTGGGTAAGCAGGCTGTGAAATCAAGTTTGGCCCACATTATTTATTAGCATACTTATTAATAATAATTGTCACCATTCATTGAGCCCCTATCATAGTCCAGGCATTCCACTTTACCTATCATCTTCATTAAAAACACCCTCTGGGAGGTGGGTATTAATATCCCCATTGGCAGATTTTAAAAATTGAGGCTTAGAGAGGGTGACTAACATGCACAAGCTTGCACAGCTGTTGAGCATCAAAGCCAAAATCTGTACTCAGGACTTGAATTTGGGATGCCCACCTGAGGCCACCGCACACTGCAGAAGGCTGACTGGTTTTACTCCTCAACACCGCTTGCTGCTGACCCAGCTGGCCCTCTGGAGTGAGCTTTCCTGTTCTTTACATTCACAAAGTTTTGGCCCAAATCCCTCTCTAGATAGCTATGATTTTGCCAGACCAAGACAGCTTTCAAGTCTAAGGTGTCACCTGAGTTTCAGGTTTGCCTTCTAAAAATGAATAAAGCAAATACCCAAGAGACCCCAGTTCCTACATCCTTCAAATCCACTTTCCAAGCAGAAGAGATTCAGGAATAGAACTACCATCTATGGTCCTGGAATGCCACTCCTGGGCATATATCCAAACGAACAGAAATCAGGATCATCTTTAGGAGGTGTTTGCACACCCATGTTCACTGCAGCTTTATTCACAATAGCCAAGGCATGGAAGCAACCTAAACATCCACCGACAAAGGGATCAAAAAATGCGGTATACAAAAAATGTATATACGATACATACAATGCAGTATTATTCAGCCTTAGAAAAGAAGGAATCTTGCCATTTCCAATAACATGGATGAACATGGAGGACACTGTGCTAAGTGAAATAAGCCAGACACAGAAAGACAAATACCACATGATGTCACTTACATGAGGAATCCAAGACAGGCCAATTCATAGAAGCAGAGAATGGAATGGTGGCCGCCAAGGACTGTGAAGGGGAATGCGGACTGCTCAAAGGGTTATGCAAGATGACTTAAGTCCTGCTGGGCACAGTGGCTCATGCCTATAATCCTAGACTCTGGGAGGCTGAGGCAGGTGAACTGCTTGAGCTCAGGAGTTCAAGACCAGCCTAAGCGAGAGGGAGGCCCTGCCTCTAAAAAAAGAAAAATAAAAAAAATTGACTTAAGTCCTAGAGAGCTACAGAACAGCATCGTGCCTGAAATTAACAGTACTATACGTATACTTAAAAAATATGCTAAGAGGGTAGGTCTTATGTGAAGTATTCTTATCACAAAATAGGAAATAATTAAGTAATAATAAAGAAAGAAGGCAGAAGGGAACTTTTGGAGGTGATATTTATATTTTATAGCATTGAGCATGGTGATGGTTTCACAGGTGAGGTGTATACGTATCTCCAAACTCACCAAGTCATACACATTAAATAGGTACGATTTTTTTGCATGTCAATCAAACCTCAGTTGAGTGTTTTTTGTTTTTTTTTAAGGGAGTGACTTTAAGGATCTATAGCACGATTTGGCGGAGTGAAGTGTTGGTGGCTATTTGCCTATTTGCTGCCTATCATATTTGGTGGTTAGAGAGTTTAAGGAATTTTATTTTTCCTAATAGTTACATGTCCTTATGGAGAAAATACAGAGAGAAAGGAACATTCCCCTTTACTGTCTCCTTAATTCCATTTGATAAAATGATGAGGAAAACTGTTCAGCACAGCACACATCCCACAGAGGGTCGGCTGGCACCCAGGGAGGCGTGCCCCACAGGCCTGACACTCGCCACTGCCTTCCCAGGGCACACAGTGGCACAGGAGGACCAAATCCCGTATAAATCCACACAGGTGTGTTTTCAGAGCAGATCAGTAATTACCCAGTTCCACCTCGGATGACCTTCCATGAAGTCAGACAAATGAACCAATTCACCCCAGTGAGTTCCAGCACCTTCTGGTCAGGGCATCAAGGGCCTGCTACATCTAACTTTCAGAAACGCTGCCATGGCTGACCCCAGGTCCACCACTGGGAGAGACCTACCAATCGATGAAGCTACACAGTCCAGCGCTGGCTCAAATCTAAAACCCCAGTGACAGGAAATGGTTAGTAGTACAATAATAAAATCTTAAATTCATACAGTGTTTGTCTCTAAAGACTACTATAGCCTCAGCAAGGCACCTTTGAGGCCTCTGTATCCACTTGTATAATGTGAAGAGGTTAAGCTCAGTGACCTCCACCTTCTCTTCCAGAATCTATATTCTATCATTGTGTATGATTTCTCAACCCTCCATTTCTCATAAGCTCTGAAGGCAAAGTCAGAACTAATGGAGTATAAAGCAAGCGTTGAACAATTTAAGCATCAAGTGATTACTTCCAAAGCAAGAAATTAAGACCCTGCCATCCTTAACAGAGACATCAACATTCTCTGCCCGTAATGGACGAAGCTCTTTCCAGTCCTTGGTATTTGGCCACTAAACAGGACAAGTTCAATTCTTCCTTAGCTGCTGTAGAAGAGTTGCTTCAAGTGACATAAAGACAGCCCCAGGCCAATCATGTAACAAGGTGATTGAAAGTGGATTAGCTGGATTAGCTAACTCTGCACGAAGAATTTCCCAACATTATTACTTCTTTGGTATCTCGATGGGTTCAGTCTATGAATCCAGTGCTTGCAGCCCTAAAAGTGCTACCCTGCTCCTCTGTGTGAATCTCAACTACTACCCTCAGGAACTAGACTTGGAATCACACTCTTGTTAGCACAGAAAGGATGTGTCCCTAACCTTTCCTACAAAGGAGACAGCATGTTTCCATCCCAGTGGAAACACAGTTGCCCCATACCATGTATGCCAGCAAGAGAGCAGGGTGCAATTGCCTTCTTCTCCTGTTTTTTCTTTTTCTTTTTTGGGGGGTGTATGTGTGTGTGTGTCTACAAGATAGGAAAATCAGTGGGCTTTTCCCCAGCACCTCTGCCTGAAAAGAGCCAGCAATTTTATGTGGAGATTGATTGGGATTTAGTGCCAGGTGGCTGTTAGGCTGAGATGGACTGTGCTGGGGCTTGTCTTGTGACCTGCAACCCTCTCTTGTACTTTTCTTGCAGGGAAAGGAGGAAGCAGTGGTGAATGGAATGGTCCGGTTCCCTGGTACCTCAGGCACTGTCCAGATGCTGGATGAGGCTTCTCCCTGACCATCCTGGCTCTGATGGTATAGAAAGAAAAATCACAAGGAGACTCTTACTTTCCACTCACCAGACAGAAAAAAATGTAC
>CAUYQV010050463.1:0-15289 GCA_963574575.1 Galagoides demidoff
CCTTTTCTCCACAATCCCGCGAGCATCTGTGATTTTGGGATTTTGTGATATGGGCTAATCTAAATGGTGTTGATTTTTGACAAGCCAATTAAAAACATTAAATGGGGAAAAGATTCCCTATTCAACAAATGGTGCTGGACCAACTGGCTAGCAACATGCAGAAAACTGAAACTGGATCCACACCTGTCACCACTAACTAAGATAGATTATCACTGGATTAAAGACTTAAATTTAAGATATGAAACTATAAAAACATTAGAAGAAAGTGTAGGGAAAACTCTTGAAGAAATAGGCCTGGGCAAAAATTTTATGAGGAGGATCCCCCGGGCAATTGAAGCAACATCAAAAATATACTACTGGGACCTCCTCAAATTAAAAAGCTTCTTCATAGCCAAGAACACAGTAAGAAAAGTAAGTAGACAACCCTCAGAATGGGAAAAGATATTTGCTGGTTGTGCTTCTGACAAAGGTTTTATAACTAGAATCCACAGAGAACTCAAGCATAGTAGCAAGAAGAGAACAAGTGATCCCATTGCAGGGTGCGCAAGAGACTTAAAGATAAACTTCTCTGAAGAAGACAGACTCATGGCCTATAGACATATGAAAAAATGCTCACCATCCTTAATCATCAGAGAAATGCAAATCAAAACCACTCTGAGATATCGGATCTGAAGAGACCGTTATTTGATCTTTGACAAGCCACTTAAAAACATTGAATGGGGAAAAGATTCCCTATTTAACAAATGGTGCTGGGTGAACTGGCTGGTGACCTGTAGAAGACTGAAAGTGAACCCACACCTTTCACCATTAACTAAGATAGACTCTCACCGGATTAAAGATTTAAACTTAAGACATGAAATTATAAAAATGCTAGAGGAAAGTACAGGGAAAATGCTTGAAGAAATCTGCCTGGGCAAGTATTTTATGAGGAAGACTCCCTGGGAAATTGAAGCAACGTCAAAAATACACTACTAGGACCTCATCAAATTAAAGAGCTTCTGCACAGCCAAGAACACAGTCAGTAAAGCAAGCAGACAGCCCTCAGAATGGGAGAAGATATTTGCAGGTTATGTCTCCGACAAAGGTTTAATAACCAGAATCCACAGAGAACTCAAACATATTAGCAAGAAAAGAACAAGTGATCCCATCTCAGGGTGAGCAAGGGACTCGAAGAGAAACTTCTCTGAAGAAGACAGGTGCATGGCCTACAGACACATGAAAAAATGTTCATCTTCCTTTATCATTGGAGAAATGCAAATCAAAAGTACTTTGAGATATCATCTAATTTCAGTAAGATTAACCCACATCACAAAGTCCCAAACCAGAGATGTTGGTGTGGATGTGGAGAAAAGGGAACACTTCTACACTGCTGATGGGAATGCAAACTAATATGTGCCTTTTGGAAAGATGTTTGGAGAATACTTAGGCATCTAAAAATAGAACTGCCATTTGATCCTACAATTCCTCTACTTGGTATATATCCAGAAGGCCAAAAATCACATTATAACAAAGATATTTGTACGAGAATGTTTATTGCAGCTCAATTCATAATTACTAAGTCATGGAAGAAGCCCAAGTGCAAATCAACCCATGAATGGATTAATAAATTTTATATGTACACCATGGAATATTATGCAGTCTTAAAGAAAGATGGAAACTTTACCTCTTTCATGTTTACATGGATGGAGCTGGAATATGTTCTTCTTAGAAAAGTATCTCAATAATGGAAGAAAAAGTATCTAATGTACTTGGCCCTACTATGAAACCAATTTATAGCTTTCATATGAAAGCTATAATTCAATTATAGCCCAAGAATATGGGGAAAGGGGAGAGGGAGGGGAAGGGAGGGGGGAGGCTGAGTGGAGGGAGGGTGATTGGTGGGACCACACCTACAGTGCATCCTACAAGGGTACATGTGAAACTTAATAAATGTAGAATATAAATGTCTTAACAGAATAACTAAGAAAATGCCGTGAGAGCTATGTTAACCAGTTTGGTTGGTGCATTTTTAAATAACTTTATTGAGATATAATTCCCATACCATAAAATTTAATGTGAAGTATACAAGTCAGTGAATTTTAATATATTCACAAGATTGTATAATCATCAACACTATCTGATTTTCCACTAATTTTCACCACCCCTAAAGAAATCTGTATCTATTAGCAGTTGCTCCCATTCCTTTTCACCAGCCCCTGACGACTGTGTGCTACTTTACATCTTTATGGATTTTCCTCATCAGCACATTTCATATGAGTAGACTCACACATGTGACCTTTGGTATTGGTTTCTTTCAAGGTTCATCTATGCTGTTCAGTACTTCACTATTTTTTATTGCTGAATAATATTCCATTATGTGGATATACTACCTTTTGTTCATTCATTCATAAGTTGAAGGAAATGTGTTTTTTTCATGTTTTGACTGTTATAACTAATGCTACTATGAATAATTGTGTACAAATTTGCATATAGACATGTATTTTCAATTCTCTTGGTATGTCCCTCCATGCGGAATTGTTCAGTCATATGGTGACTCTATTTATAATATTATGGGAAACTGCCAAATTGTTTTCCAAAGCAGCTGAACCATTTGATGCTCCCACTAACAATGTATGTGAGTCCTAATTTCTCTACATCATTTTCAACCCTGGACATTATCTAGCTGATTATAGCTGCCCAAGTGGGTATAAAGAGTATCTTATCAGGGTTTTGACATATATTTCCCTGATGATTAATGATGTTGAGCAACTTTTTCATGTACTTACGGGCCATTCTTATATTGTCTTTGGAGAAATGTCTATTCAGATCCTTTGTCTATTTTTAAATTGGATTATTTGCCTTTTTATCATTGAGTTATGAGTATTCTGGTTACAAGTCCCATACCACATGCGTGATTTGAGCTGGACATGGGGCTTATGCCTGTAATACTAGCTACTGAGGAGGCTGAGGTGGGATGATTGCTTGAGGCCAGGAGTTTGATAAACTCTGAGACCAGATAAATGATTTACATATATTTTATTCCATAATGCAAGTCATTTTTTTTCACTTTCTTGATGGTATTCTTTGAAAGGCCAAAGTTTTTAATTTAGAAAAAGTTGAATTTATGTTTTTTTCTTTTGCTGCTTATAGTTCACCTAATGCAAGGCTATGAAAATTTATTCCTATCTTTTCTTTTCTTTCTTTCTTTCTTTTTTTTTTTTTTTTTTTTTTGAGGCAGAGTCTCACTTTTGCCTTTCATAGAGTGCTGTGCTGTGGTATCATCATATCTCACAATGACCTCAAACTCTTGGGCTCAAGTGATCCCCTTACCTCAGCCTACTGAGTAGCTGGGATTACAGGTGCCTACCATAACACATGGCTAGTTTTTCTAGTTTTAGTAGAGACAGGGTCTTACTCTTGCTCAGGCTCATCTCAAACTCCTGAGCTCAAGCAATCAGACTCCCAGTGTGCTAGGATTATAGGAGTAAGCTACCACACATGGCTATTCCTATGTTTTCTTCTAAGAGTTTTATAAATTTAGCTCTTACATTTATATACATAATCCATTTTGAATTATTATAATTATTGTGTATAATATAAGGAAGGATTCAACTTCATATTTTGTCTGTGGGTATCCAGTTGTCCCACTACTACTTAAATTTTCTTGCCACTTTTGTTAAAAATGTAAGGATTTACATTTAAATATAAAGATCGTAGATGTAAGGATTTATTTCTGGGATTTTAATTCCACTATGTCGGTCTTTTTTTCTATTTTTATGCCAGTACTACACTATCCTGATTATGGTAGCTTTGTTGTACATTTCAAAACTTGGGAAGTATGAGTACTTCGAGTTTTTTATTTTTCAAGATTGTTTTGGCTATACTGGTCCTTTGCCTTTCCACATATACATTTTTGAATCAGCTTGTCAATTTAAACCCAAAGAAGGTAGCTGGAATTTTGACAGTGATTTCATGGAATCTGGAGATTGGGTTATGGTATAGTGCTACCTCAACAATATTAGGTCTTCCAATCCATGAACATGGGATGCCTTTTCATTTATTTATTATTACATATTCTCTTTAATTTCTTTAAACTGTGTTTTGTACTTGTCAGCATAAAATCATGGTACTTATTTTGTTTAACTTATTCCTAAGTATTTTATTCTTTTTGAGGCTACTATAAATGGAAATGTCTTCTTAAGAAATTAGAAGCAATTTTTAGGACGACAATAGAAAAAAATCCTTAGTTGTGCCCTAGAATTGGGAGCAACTATCATAATAAGAACCTCTGGTGATCTTAGGATTTTTCACTGATAGTGTATAGAACTGCAATTGATTTTTATATATTGATTATTTTATCCTTGAATTCATTTATTAGTTCCAATAGTTTGTGTGCATGTGTGTGTATAATTCTTAGGATTTTTTATTACAATATCATACCGTTGAATACAGATAATATTTGTAATTATAAATGATATTGTCATTTCTAATCTGGATGCCTTTTATTTCTTTTTCTTGCTTAATTGCTCTGGGTAGAACTGACAATATCACGCTGAAGAGAAGAGTTAAGAGTAGACATCCATGTCTTATTCCTGATCTTGGGGGGAAAGCATTCAATCCTTCACTATTAAGTATGAGATCACTGTGAGTTTTTCCCCTTCATTAGGTTAAGAAAGTTTTCTTTGGCCAGGCGTGGTGGCTCACGCTTGTAATCCTAGCACCCTGGGAGGCCAAGGCGGGTGGATTGTACTCAGTTCAGAGGTTCGAGACCAGCATGAGCCAGAGTGAGATCCCGTCTCTACCAAAAATTTCTGGGCATTCTGGCAGGCTCCTGTAATCCTAGCTACTTGGGAGGCTGAGGCTAAAGAATCACTTAAAGCTAGGGACCAAGGGGTTGGTGGAGGTTGCTGTGATCTATGATTTCAAAGTACTCTACTGAGGGTCACAAATGAGACTGTCTCTATAAAAAAAGAAAGAAAGAAAGAAAAAGAAAGTTTTTTACTCTTCGTTTATTGGTTGTTTTACAATGAAAGGGTATTGGGCTTTTTCCAAACTTTTCTAAGTCTATGAGATGATCATGTGGTTTTGTTCTTTATTCTATTGATTTAGTCTATTGCATTTCTTAATTTTTTATATGTTAAACCAACCTCACATTTTTGAAATAAATCCTACTTGGTAATGCTGTACAATTTTTTTAAATTCCTGCATATTTAGTTTGTTACTATTTTGGTGAGGTTTTTTGCATTTATATTAATAAAAGATGCTGTACACAGGTTTAGTTTCTTGTGATGTCTTTGGGTAATACTGGCCTCATAAAATGTATCAGTGTATCCTCCTCTTATGTTTTGGAAGAAGTTGTGAAGGATTGATGGTAATTATTCTGTAAAGGTTTTGTAGAATGTACTCACAGGGCCACTTGATTGGGGGCTTTTCTTTCTTGGAGTTTTTTTTTTTTTTAACTGATTCAACCTCTTTATTTGTCTGTTCAGATTTTCCATTTCTTCTTCAGTCCTTTTTTGTACTTTGTCCATTGTTATGAATTTGTCTATTATCTAGGCTATATAGTTCATTGACGTACAACTATTTGTATTACCTTATTATTATCTTCTTTATTTCTGTGGTGTTAGTAGTAATCTCCCTGACTTTATTTGTAGCAGATCATCTGGCTCAAGGATAGGAGAAGTGAGGGCTAAGCTCAGAACACTCTGTAGTTCAAGGATAGGAGAAGCAAGAGCTAAGCTTGGAACACTCTGTAATTACAAGAAACACACAGGTAACATCTCGGTAATATAACATCTTGATAAGGGCCTGGGGAAGGGATTTGGCTCTCCTTAACAGGAGAGCTCATGAGAAAAAAACATCAGTGATTGGCAGTCTCTACACCTGTGGTGTAAATAGCCATGGGATTATGTCTATAAGTAGCTGCAGGAGAGGTGAATCGAGGAGCCTGCACATATTCTTTTAGGGACTCACTCTAACTCTTTCGCTTCTTCTTCCCACAGGGTGTCTGCCTGCTGTCTCTCCAAGAAGACTGCTATGATTTTCTTTCTTACTAAGACTGTTTCTCCCTCTCTCCTGTCTGCTAAGGCGAATAAGCCCTCAGGCATCTAAGGGTAATTGTTCTGGAGCAAGATGTACAGTAGTCCACGACCAACAATAGATAAGCCGGGCGGAGACCTGGCCAGTCCCAGGCCCTGACATTTATTACTTCTTATTTTAGGATTTATATTTTAGGAGTTTAAATCTTTCTCTTTTTTCTTGCTAAGTCTAGGTACAAGTTTGTCTATCTTGTTGATCTTATTGAAGAATTAAATTTTGGTTTCTGATTTTTTTTTTTTTTTTTTTTGCAGTTTTTGACCAGGGCCAGGTTTGAACCTGCCACCTCCAGTATATGAGGCCAGTACCCTTCTCCTTTGAGGCAGAGGCGCTGCCCTGGTTTTTTGATTTTTTTTCTATTGTCCTCCTAGTCTGTATTTTGTTTGTCCCTCTCTACTCTAATTTATATTATTTCTTTCCTTCTACATTGTTTGAGTTTCATTTGATGTTCTTTTTCTGATTTCTTAAGGTAGAAGTTTAGATTATTGATTTGAAATCTGTCTTCTTTTTAAAGTAGATTTTTATAGCTATTGTTTTCTCTCTGAGCACTTGCATTTCATATGTTTTGGTATGCTGTGTCTCATTTATATTTATCTCAAGGTATTTCTAATTTCCATTGTGATTTCTTCCTCAACTCATGGGTTATTTGGGAGTATGTTGCCTAATTCTCATATATTTGTAAGTTTCCCAAATTTTCTTTTATATTGATTTGTAATTTGATTTCCCTGTAGTCAGATAAAATATTTTATCTAGAGAATGTTCCAGTGCCTCTTATGAAAATGTCTGCTCTGTTGTCGTCGTGAGGAGTATTCCATTAATATTTGTTATGTCTAGTTGGTTTATAATTGTGATGCTATGAAATACACATATATATTTTCTATCCATGGTTCCTGCCTTATAATTCCCATAGGTCTTGTTATATCCTACAGGCCTAAAACAATAAGCTTTTTTTGTTAAAGTATTTGACCTTTTGTAATTAGTCCCTGAAGCAACATTGGAGTGTGCCAAACCGTGTTTCTCTGAAAATAAGACCTACCCCCAAAATAAGCCCTAGAAGGATTTCTATGCATTTGTTGAATATAAGCCCTACCCCAATAATAAGACCTAGTGATGCAGATACGTTGCATAGCCACGCCATGCATTTTGGCGTGGAGTGGTAAGGAAGACTGGAATACCTTTTATCTGCCACAGCTCTTTTCTCTGAGCCCTTAGCACTTGCCAGGGTGAGAGTGTGGTAACCACTGTTGCAGGCATCCTATTGTACATGCACGAATGGCTAGGGGAAAGGAGTTCATGCATCACTAGCGCCAGCCCCACCAACAAGGTTGGCTTCCCCTGTCAGGTTCCAGAAGAAGATGACTTAATTGTATTTGAATAAATGTAGATTGTTGTATTATACTTAATAAAAATAAGACATCCCAGGCGGCGCCTGTGGCTCAAAGGAGTAGGGCGCCAGCCCCATATGCTGGAGGTGGTGGGTTCAAACCCAGCCCCCAGTCAAAAAAAAAAAAACTGCAAAAATAAATAAACAAACAAACAAACAAACAAACAAATAAATAAATAAATAAATAAAATCCCCTTAAAATAAATAAATAAATAGTGTGTCTTCTTGAGAAAAGATAAATATAAGACAATGTTTTATTTGGGGGGAAACATGGAGTAATAAAGGTGAAAATCAGTCTTCTGTTTGGTAGGGTGCTTAGGCCTCAGAGCAGATTTCTACTTCACTCTATGCATATCTTCATCTGTATCCTTCATAATGTCCTTTATAATAAATCAGTAAATGTACATAAGTATTTACTTGAGTTCTGTGAGCTGCTCTAGCAATTAATCAATCCCAAATAGGGGATAGTGAGAACATTGATTTATAGCTGGTTGATCAGTAGCACAGATAAAACAAGTGGGACTTGTAGTTGGCATTGGAAGTAGAGCCTGTCTTATGGAAATGAGACCTCAGAAAATGGGATCTGATGCTATCTCCAGGTAGATAGTGTCAGAATTGAATTAGAGGACACCCAACTGATGTCTGCTACATGCTTGTTGTATAGGAAAAAGTCTCATACATTGTAGTGTGAGAGCATGGGAAAAACAATTTGTGTTTTGGCTTCACAATATTATTGTTCAAGACTTCTATTTCCTTGTTGATCTTCAATCTAGTTGTTTTTTCAATTATTAAAAGTGGGTTATTTTAATCTTCAACTATTATTATTGAATTTTCTGTTTCTTCATTAAATCCTATCAGTTTTTATTTCATGTATTATATTTTGAGGCTTTGTTGTTAGATGCTGTCCTAGTCTGATTGTTAGGAGCTATCTTAGACTGTTCATGCTGCTATAACAAAATACCACAGACTGGATAATTTATGTAAACAATAGAAATTTATTTCTTACAGTTCTGAAGGCTGATAAGTCCAAGATCAAGGTGGTAGAGGTTACATGTCCAGTGAGGGTTGCTTTCTGCTTCTGAGATAACACCTTATTGCTGCATCCTCTGGGGAAAATAAATACTGTGTCCTCCTCACATTACTCCCTTCACCCTGGAGCACTTTTATAATGACTCTAATCCCACTCATGGGGGCAGAACTCTCATGAATGACTCACTTCCAGAAGGTCACACTTCTTAATATGGTTGCATTGTGGATTAAGTTTCAGAATGAAATTTGAAGCAGACACTATCATTCAAACCATAGCAGGTACAAATGTTTTAATTGTTATATCCTATTGATGGATTAAAAGCCTTTTAAAATAAAATAACCTTCTTTGTCTCTAGTACCAATTTTTGTCTTAAAGCCTATTTTAAATAATATTAATATGGCCACTGCAGCTCTCCTTTGGTTATCATTTACATAGTATAATTTCTCCCGTCCTTTTACCTTCAGCCTATTGTGTTTTTAAATCTAAAGTTTGTCTCTTATTGACAATATAATTGGATTGGCTGGGCACAGTAGCTCATGCCTTTAATCCTAGGACTCTGGGAGGCCAAAGTGGGTGGATAGCCTGAGCTCAGGAGTTCCAGACCGGCCTGAGCAAGAGTGAGACCCTGAATCTAAAAAAAAAAAAAAAAAAAAAGCAGGCAGCACCTGTGGTTCAAAGTTCAAACCTGGGCCCATCCAAAACCTGCAAAAAAAAAAAAACGCTGGATAGTGTGGCAGGCACCTGTAGTCTCAAATACCAGGGAGGCTGAGGCGGGAGAATCACTTTGAGCCCAAGAGTTTGAGGTTTCTGTGAATTATAATGCCATGGCACTCTACTCAGGGTGACAAAATGAGACTCTGTCTCAAAAAAAAAAAAAAAAAAGAATCTAGTTGGATCATATTTTGATTTAATAAAATAAAAATCTGGTCTTCTGATTTCTACTTTTTGATTGGACTATTTAGATCATTTACATTTAATGTAATTACTAGTAAGGTAGAATTTCTTCCTGCCATTTAAAAAATAGTTTTGTGTCTTACATCTTCTTCCTTCTTCTTTTTCTCCATCACTTCCCTCTTTTGTGTTAAATAGATGTTTTCTAATATATCATTTCAATTATATTGTTTCTTTTATGATATGTTTTTGAGTTATTTTCTTAGAGCTTTGCTCCATTATACTCTAGTCACTCTTTTTTGTACTTTTGTTGCCATACAAATTGTGTCCTTATATATAATAAGCCAAACAAAATAGATTTATAATTATTATTTTGTGTAGTTGTCTTTCAATCAGATAGAAGAAAAAAGTGACAAACAAAAGTATTTTATACTATCTTTGTATTTTATATGTACCATTATGTAGTGATTTTCTCTGGTGCTCTTCATTTGTCATTTAGATTTCAGTTATTGTCTAATCATGTCAAACTGCAGGACTTCTTTTAGTATTTTTTTGTAGGTTGATCTGTTACTAATACGTTCTCTTATTTTTTCTTTATCTCCTTCATTGTTGAAGAACAAATTGCTGGATATAGAATTCTTCATTGAAAGTGTTTTTCTTTTAGCACTTTGAATACGGTATTCTCATAATTTCCTCTAATTTCTCTGACATGGTTTCCTACTGTGACTACTGACTTAAAGCCTCTGTTTAGTAAGTCCAACATCTAGCCTTCACCAGGGACAGCTTCTTTTTAGCGCTTTTCCCCCTATGTTGGAGAATCTCTTTTTTATTTTTTTAAAACTCATGTAATTCTTTCCTGAAAACTGGAAATTTTATATAATAAAATGTGATGGCTCTGGAGATAAAATTATCTTCTTCTCAGAGAGTTTTTGTTGCTGCAGTTGCTATTTTTGCTGTTTGTTTATTATTTAGTGACTTTCCTGAACTGATGTAATGAGTCATGCAGGCCCATTGAAGTCTTTTTAGTTAATTTAGTGGTCAGCAAATTATCACACAGAGATTTCTTTCTTTCTTTTCTTTTTTTTTTTTTGTTGCAGTTTGGCCAGGACCAGGTTTGAACCTGCCACCCTTGGTATATGGGACCGGTGCCCTACTTGCTGAGCCACAGGTGCCACCCCAGAAATTTCTTTATATGCTTTGAACTAATAATTCTTATGTCCTGACCAAGGGTGTATGTATACGTGTATGTCTGGGGAAAGCCTTGGAAATTCCTTCAGGTAGTTTACAACTCTGCCTTAGCCTTTACTTCCCACTTGGGCAGACTCTTAAGGTCCACTAGAATCAAAAGCTCAAGGGATTATCAGTTCTTTTGTGGGCACACACAGCACTGGGTATACACATAGCCCTATACATGTTGTGGTCTTCTAGATTCCCAGGAATATCAAGGAACTTTTGAAAAACACTATGGACTTCACATTTCTAGTTTTTCCCTTTTAGTTTTTTGGGGAACCTTTTCTTAGCTCCAACTGCAGTGTTCCTCAAGCAACTGCAGTGTTAAACTGCTGGTTATTTTGACTTATTCAAAATAAGTCAAAATAAGTTGTGTAAAGGAAACTCTGAGTGAAGTCTAATAACAAGAAGTCTTGAGCATGGAACTTTTCAGCAAGTTGTCAGCCAGGTCAAATAATGGCAATGGGGTGGTGGTGGTGGGAAATGGCCCTTTTGTGAACTCTGCACCCATTCTACCTTCTCTAGTGGCTGCTGATTTTCAGAGCTACTCTATTTAGTTTTCAAGACTTCTCAAAAGGGAGAAGTATATGGGATTACACTAGTTGAAATGTTGAAGGCCTACTCCTCTTACTCAGATTCAGTTATTTTTTTTTTTGCATTAGCCACTCATAGGACTATTAAATAATTTAATTTCCAAAGTTCTGAAAAGTTAATTTTCTATATCCAATTAGATATATACACTAGACCAGGCGTCCTCAAACTATGGCCCGCGGGCCACATGCAGCCCGCCTAGGACAATTATCTGGCCCATTGGGTGTTTTTGCCGCCACTGCCTGTCCTGCTTAGCAGCTGACTCTGCCCGAGGCCCACAGTCTGGCCTTCGAACAGT
The DNA here is from genome assembly GCA_963574575.1 of Galagoides demidoff. Lineage (NCBI taxonomy): Eukaryota > Metazoa > Chordata > Mammalia > Primates > Galagidae > Galagoides > Galagoides demidoff. Next base: position 11,500 of record CAUYQV010050463.1, read on the forward strand.
CTGAGGGACAGTGAACTGGCCCCCTGTTTAAGCAGTTTGAGGACCCCTGCATTAGACCTTCTTACTCTTTCTTGTTGCTTAGCATCTTTTTCTATTTTGCATCTCTGTTTTTGGGGGGATGGTGCTTTGAATAATTGCTTCAGTTTACAAATATTTTATGAGTTTTTGCCAGTGTTGTCTGTGTTTTTCCGGTCCTTATTCCACCGTTCTGGAAGTTGCACTCATGGTAAGAGAGAATACCATCTCTGCCAAATTTTGGCAGTGTGTCCTGATTGTTGACTGTTACTAGGCTAAACTTAAGGATTTCTTTCTATCAAAGATATCAGTAAGAGAATAAAAACAGAAGCTAAAGAATAGATTTTTGCAGTACATATGACTGATGAAACATTGTCACAAGTCAGTTAATATTAAGGAGCAAGTCACACATAGCTGAGTAAAAAATACGTAAACTGAAGGAATTATTCAAAGCACCATCCCCCAAAACACAGCGATTCAAAATATAAAAACATGCTAAGCAACATGAAAGAGTAAGAAGGTCTAGCATCTATATCTAACTGGATAACAAAAAAAGAATAGTTAAGAAAATAGAGAAGAGCGATTTGGCGCCTGTGGCTCAATCCGCTAAGGCGCCAGCCACGTACACCTAAGGTGGCAGGTTCGAAGCCCCAGCCCAGGCCCGCCAAACAACAATGATGGCTGCAACCAAAAAGTGGCCGGGCGTTGTGGCGGGCGCCTGTGGTCCCAGCTACTTGGGAGGCTGAGGCAGGAGACTCGCTTGAGCCCAGGAGTTGGAGGTTGCTATGAGCTGTGATGCCATGGCACTCTACCCAGGGGGATAGCTTGAGGCTCCGGCTCAAAAAAAGAAAAATACATACTTAATTTGAAAATGAAAAGTAAAGGAGAAAATAGGAATGAGGTACAAAGAAAAGGACAAAAATCACAAACATAAATCCAATCATATCAACAATAACATTATTTGCTAGTGCATCAAACATTCCTATCAAAAGGCAGAGATTCATTTTTTAAGGCATAGATTCTTTGATTGATTTAGAAAATAATTTCCTGTTACAAAGAGACACACTTCAAGTGAAAAGATGGTGAACTATGGCCTGTGGGCTCAATTTGGCTTATCGTTTGTTTTGTTAAAAAAAAAAAAATTCAAGGCTCGGTGCCTGTGGCTTAATCGGCTAAGGCGCCAGCCCCGTACACCGAAGGTAGCAGGTTCGAATCCCCAGCCGGGGCCCGCCAGACAATAATGATGGCTGCAACCAAAAAATGGCCGGGCATTGTGGCGGGTGCCTGTGGTCCCAGCTACTTGGGAGGCAGAGGCAGGAGACTCGCTTGAGCCCAGGAGTTGGAGGTTGCTATGAGCTGAACTGTGATGCCATGGCACTCTACCCAGGGGGATAGCTTGAGGCTCCGTCTCAAAAAAAAAAAAAACCTACAAGTAGTGCCTCTGGCCCCACCTCTATGTCCCGAAGGGTCACAGGCTGCACAGGTCCCTCCCTACTCTCTTCCAAGAAGCCTCAGGGACACAGGCCTTGCTAGATTAGATGCTAATAGGACTGGCCACAAAATATGCCCACAAGGCCTAGGAAAAGAGGAAGGACAAAATGGTAGAGAGGGAAAGGTAGGGAGGGGAAGAGAGGAGACAGGAAAGAGGAAAGGGCCAGGCTGGCCAAGACCAGTAGGGCAGCAAGGCCCAGCAGTGGCCACCCCGCTTCCTGGCAGCGTCTGCCTGTGACCTCATGGGCAGGGGTGTGGGGACAGAGAGGCAGGGGGAGAGGGGGCATGCAAGACACTGGAGTCTTTGTTTATTTGATTAGAGGGGGGAAAAAAGGAGGCCTCAGGACCAGACTGGTGGGGTCATGTGACCTTCTGCAGGCTGCAGGCCTCACAGAGGATGGGAACACCCAGGGCGACAGGAAAGGAGGGTGAGAGATGAAGGAATGTGGCATTCAGGGCCAGGTCCACCATCTGGCCTCTGGGGAGCCCTTGCTCTGTGGGCTCCTGGGGTTGTGAGGGTCAGGGGCCTGTGAGCTGCAACCAGTGTGGCAGTTTCACCCTGTGACACCCACCACTTGCTCCCAGCCCCGGCTCCAGTTTGTTGTCCTATTCCTAGAGCCAACCTGAACTCCTTCAGGGTTGGGGGACTGGAGGGAGGGTGTTGGCTGGAGCAGCCAGAATGCAGCTGCACAAATAGGCCTCTCTGAAGGTGATGTCCCACCCTTGAACTGGGCCTGCCTCACCTAGTCTACCACCAGCTGATTCTCAGAGCTGGGGGAAGGAGGCCGCCCACAGAACAGACTCCCAGAGAACCAACAGACAAGGCCACCGTGCCCCATATCCACATAAGCGCACTAAGAGACACACACCCCAACAGACCCAAGGCAGAACACTCATCTGCATATACAGAGGTGTACACACGAGTGTCAGACATCCAGGCAGAGATCTTCATGCATAATGTACTCTGCATCTCTCTCAAACACACATACGTGTACACAGTGCCCATTAGAGAGGAATAGGTCTCCAGGACAAGATAGGTGGGTCTAGGGCCTGAAAAAGTAAAATGTGACTCTCCTTGTCCCCAAAGAGCTCTAAGCAGGAGATGGCAAGTGAAACCTAAGCCCAGCCTCAAGAACCTTCCTGACGCTCTAAACCTGCCCCTACTCTGGGGCACATCCTCTAGCTTTCCAGCTTAAGAGCTCCATAGCCCCCTCCACTGCAATTTCAGTTCCTTCTCCATACACCCTGCAGAGCAGATCAAAGGGTCAATGAGCAAAGCATCATGGCCTGCTCCTGGCCCCTAAAAAGCTAAAGGAGAAACAGAATGGCCTCCAACAGGCCCAGACCAGACCTGCTCCGGAGGCCCTGGCCTCTGTGACTCAGCCTTGCTCTGCAAGGCTCTGTGTGACGTGCAGAGGATAGCAGTGAGGCGTGGCCCAGCTGCAGAAGGGCGAGTGCTTGCGAGAGGTGCGGTACACATCAGCCTCAAAGCTAAACTCCCTCCTAACATCTGTGAAGCTACACCATGTGTCAACACCCACCAACTCCCCGCCAGAGAAATGTGATGCAAACAGCAAACTTCATCTGTACACACACAGCATATTCCCAGGAAAGACTCTCTTAAGCAAGAGCCCTCCCCAGCTATGGCCAAAAAAGGAAAATGCAAGGGGAGGAAACCTGGAGGCCTGCAGACCTCCCAGCCCTGAACCAAAGGGGAGGCCACATCCTCCTCTCTGCCCCAGGCTAAGTCAGCTTGTCAGAGGCCTGGTGGGATCAAGACCTCAGCCCCAGTTCTCCAAGCTCAGCCCTGGGCCTCCCCCAGAGTGTGGGTAAGGGCCAAAAAGGCCCCACCTCCCAAAGACTACTATCCAACTCCAGCCTGTGATGGAGGCTCCAGGGCCTGGGAGGGAGGCCCCAGGGTCTGCTCTCTCAGCAGAGCCCTAAGTGCATCTCTTACCAGTTAGGGGCTGAGGAGATACCAGGACAAAATGAATAAAAGATCCAATCTAGGCTCAGCGCCTGTGGCTCAATCGGCTAAGGCGCCAGCCACGTACACCTAAGGTGGCGGGTTGGAATCCCCAGCCCGGGCCCGCCAAACAACAATGATGGCTGCAACCAAAAAAAAAAAATGGCCAGGCGTTGTGGCAGGCACCTGTGGTCCCAGATACTTGGGAGGCGGAGGCAGGAAACTCGCTTGAGCCCAGGAGTTGGAGGTTGCTATGAGCTGTGATGCCATGGCACTCTACCCAGGGGGATAGCTTGAGGCTCCGTCTCAAAAAAAAAA
>CAUYQV010050465.1:0-31015 GCA_963574575.1 Galagoides demidoff
AACAAAACAAAAACATTGTGTTTATATGTAAAATGGATTAAGTTCTAAGCTAACTATAAACAGATTTTTTTGTACCTACATGAATATTTAATGGGGCAGTTTGAAATCCACATAGCAGACACCTAGCATCTTAAACCAACAAACATTGCATTCTTTGGTACAACCAAATACGCCCTTTCAAATTTCAAAAGTATTCTCTAAGGAGCAACTTTAAGAACTACAGTAGTCATAGCTTATTATTTTAACAAACCCATGCAGTATATTATATCACATTTTAGTGTGATTGTTTTATTTACTTTTTAAAATTTTATAAGTATAAATATACACATAAATGTATGTATATGTCTATATATCCATGTTTGTATTGTATATGTGTGTGTATACATATGTCTATATATATATATAAAAACATGTAAGCATGTGAATAAACAGTATATCACCATAGTGGAAACTGTTGTGTGCCACCCATTTCTCACCTATAGGACTAAAGCCTTTATGTCCCCTAGCTGTTGGAAGTATTGCCTGCCGACAGCCTGAAACTGAGTCTTCCTCCAGGAATTGCCGTCAAAGCAACTACTTCACCAAGGTTAACCCCTCCCTGGGGGGCTCTTCATATCCAGTGAAGGCCAGGGTAGGAAAGCACAGCCCCTTTGTCTCAGCTCAGGACACCTCCAAAAGCTCGTCTTAGCCCCAGCACTCTCTGGGATCAGCTGGGACCTACCTGGTGGCCCCTTGCAGATCAGCTTTTCCTTCTACCCAGTCCCCCTTTGCTCCTTCCCCATTGCTGTTGTTCCTAAAAGCCTATGCCACTAGATCACTTCCGTACAGTCCATCTCAGACTGTTGCCTGAGGAACCCAACCCAATCACATTGTATATTTTGACTTTACACTAGTGACTTAGAGAGCTCGTTCCAGGTTTGTAAATACATCAGAATCACCTTTTTGGCCTGTGTAAAACCACAGGCAGAGCCATGTAAAAATGTTTGCTGGATGAGATTAAATCCTGATCAGACAAACTCACACTTTTCTATTTTGAAGCTATTATGGCCCTTGACTGTATGGTCAAGCTACAAGAGGTTCAAGAGTGTCTTAGGGGTATCAGATGGTCCTTTCTAAACAAACCAAGGGTCTGTCAATGTAGGCCTAGGACATCAGAACCTTTCTTCAGTGCTGAATTAGCGCAACCACTATGGAGTACAATATGGAAGTTCTTCAAAAAACTAAAACTAGGGGCGGCGCCTGTGGCTCAAAGGAGTAAGGCACCAGCCCCATATGCCAGAGGTGGCAGGTTCAAACCCAGCCCCAGCCAAAAAAACGAAAAATAAATTAATTAATTAAATTAAACTAAAGCCAGGTACAGTGGCTCATACCTGTAATCCTAACACTCTGGGAAGCTCCAATCCCTTGAGCTCAGGAGTTCAAGACTGACTGGATAAAACCAAGACTCTGTCTCTACTAAAAACAGAAAAATTAGCTGGGTGTCATAGCAGGCACCTATAGTCTCAGCTACTCAGGAGGCTGAGGCAAGATCACTTGAATCCAGGAGTTTGAGGTTGCTGTGAGCTAAGCTAATACCACTGCACTATAGCCCAAGCAACAAAGTGAGACTCTGTCTCAAACAACAACAACAAAAAATAAAAATAGAACTACCGTATGAGCCAGCGATCCCACTGCTGGGTATATAGCCAAAGGAGGGGAGTTTAGTATATTAAAAACATACCTGCACTCCCATGTTTATTGCATTGCTATTCACAATAGCTGAGATTTGGAATCAACCTAAATGTCCACCAATGGATGAATGGATAAAGAAATTGTGGTACATATACATGATGGAATATTATATATCCACAAAAAAGAATGAAATCCTGCCTTTTGAAATAACATGGATGGAACGAGAGAACATTATTTAAGTGAAGTAAGCCAAATACACAAAGATAAATCTCACAAGTTCTCACTCAAATGTGGCAGCTAAATATTAAAAACAGTTGATCTCCTGGAGACAGAGAGTAGAATGAGGCTTACCAGGGACTGGGAAGGGTAGTGGAAAGGGGAGGATAAGTGGTACCTAATGGGTGCAAAAATATAGTTAGGTAGAATGAACAATATTTGATAGCACAACAAAGTGACTATAATCAACAGGAAGTTAGGATATACTTTAAAATAACTAAAAGAATGGAATTGGAATGTTCCTAGCACAAAGAAATATTAAATGCCTGAGGTGATGGATATTCCAGTTACCCTGGTTTGGTTAATTACATTGTATCAAAACATCACATGTACCTAAAAAGATAATACAATTATTATATACCCATAATCACTAAAAAAGGTGGAAAGGAAAAGAACAGGACAATTTCCTCATGTAATTTTTTTATAAATTCCTATCTGTAAGCACCACATATTTCTGCACAAACCATGGTTCCCAGATTCCAAAGAACTATGAAGTTGAAGTTTGTTCTGTTAGCTTAATGACAATTTTTCATGAGGGAAGATGAAATATTTCCAGCCAATGAAGTATATCATATTCCATGAGTCAAAACCCGTATGGCATTTATAACAGTACTTGGTACAAAGTAATACACAATAAATGTTAACTATTATGTCTATGACATTAAAATGTGAGATGACATCTTAGAGTTAAAGAAACATGGTTTTGTAATCATTATTGTAAAGTTATTTTTTTGTGTGGATTGCTTGAGCTCAGGAGTTATTATTAAGTTATTCTTAGAATTGATTTGTTGAAATTCATGTTCTTTGTCCCAGGAAATACCTACCTTTTGGTCTTTACTTTCCTTGGCCTTCCAACAAACTTACAATCAGTATCATTCAGTTAAGTCCTTCATTGTTTAATTTGTATTAGTCATCTGTTCTCTATAATTGTTTTGAGTATTAGTCTTCTAAAACTTCTTACATTTGATTTTGTTTACGTCCCGTTTCCCTCATTATATTATAAGCTTCTAGTGAGCACTAACCATGCCTTATACTTCTTTGGTATCACCTATAGTGCTAGCTACTAAGTATGAATTCCATAAGTAATGACAAACTGATTTTTTTTTTCCTTGAGACGGAGCCTCAAGCTATCCCCCCAGGCAGAGTGCCATGGCATCACAGCCCACAGCAACCTCCAACTCCTGGGCTCAAGCGAGTCTCCCGCCTCAGCCTCCCCCCTCAGCCTCCCAAGCAGCTGGGACCACAGGCGCCCACCACAACGCCCGGCCATTCCTTGGTTGCAGGCATCATCGCTGTTTGGCGGGCCCGGGCTGGGGATTCGAACCCGCCACCCTAGGTGTACGTGGCCGGTGCCTTAGCCAATTGAGCCACAGGCACCGAGCTGACAAACTGATTTTTAAAGCATGCAAGCAGTAGTAATATTAGCAGACAATTCTAAAAATCATACTAAGATTTTTTTTTCTTTAACTGCTTTCTAAGGCATGCTAATGAATGTATACAAATCAGAGATACACAGACACAAAAAAAAAAAACTTTCAGAAATAGGACAAGTAGAAAGAGGTATGTTATTAGGCTGGGTGTGGTAGCTCATGCCTGTAATTCCAGCACTTGAACACAGGTTTAAGGCCAGCCTGAGCAAGAGCGAGACCCTGTTTCTAAAACATAGCCAGGGGTTGTGGTGGGGACCTACTTAGGAGGCTGAAGCAAGAGGAGTGCTGAAGCCCAAGAGTTTGAGGTTTCTGTGAGCTATGATAACAGCACTCTACTGAGGGCTACAAAGTAAGACTCTGTCACAAAAAAAGAAAAGAAAAGAAATAGGTAAGTTAATTATAATGATTTAGAAATGAGGTACTTAAATTTTTTCCTACAAGATAATGCTAGAATGAATACTGCATTTGCTCTGGGTTAAAACTTCTGCTTTTTACTGTGGTTTTAAAATTCTATTCCATTCATTTTTAACTTCTTTAGACAGCTGTCTTGGAAAAAATAAATCAAAGAAAACAGTGGAAGGTGAGAAAGTAAGATTCACCTTAGGGCACAAAGGAATGGGGAAGAAAGGAGAGAAGAGAAGCTGCCAAGAAATACCAAAGGACTGAAATGGATGAAAGCACCAAGCTCCATGAACAGAGAAAAGCCCGGGACTGGGCGTTTTGCATGCGAGATTGTCATGACTACACTAGTCACTGTAGACTCAGGACCACTCTCAGCTTTCCTCCAGAAAAGCGATCACACAAATTCATGACACTTGTTAACTCTCTTTTCCTTCTCAACCAAACTTCTCAAAAGAGAGGTCTCATCTGTCATATCTCCACTTCCTCACTCCTCAGCCCACGCCCCCGGGTGCTCCTAAGCCTGTTCCTCTGAAACCCCAGCGACCTGTGCCGGCAACACTGGGGCTGAAGCACACCACATTTCTCCTGATTTCCAAACCCACCCAACTGCCTACTTATTTCTTCATTGTCTCAAAATCACCTCATACGCAGGGGGTCCAAAAAGAATTTAATAATATTCTTCTAAACTCACTCCTCCTCCTGTCCCCTCTATCAGTAAATGACAACATTATGGAGCCAGTTGGGTCTAAGAACAAAAGCTGAGGCTCATCCTTCAGTCCTCCCTTACCCCATCACCTCTCACATCCCGCCCTCTACCAAGTCTGTTCAGTTCTGTGTTCTTCAAGTCTCTTAAATCTGCACCTAATTTTGATCATCAAGGACCTCACCCCAGGCCAGCTTCATGTTTATCTGCCTATTGGAACAGCCTCCCAGCTAGTTTTTCTGTATCTCTTCCCCATCCTACAGGTAGAACAATCTAAAATGCAAGCCTGGTCTGGTCACAGTCCCCTCAGAATCTTTCCGTTGCCTTCAGCCTGTTTACAAACACCTCGGCATGCATGGTGTTCAGCATCCTCCACCCTCCACACTTGTCATTTTTGCAAGGAAACCACATTGCTCAGCTCTGGGGTACACCATTCACATCCTAGTCTGTGTGAATGATGACTGCTGGAGTGGTGCAGTGCGCAACCTGTGAGACTAAACAGGGCAGCCTTGCCTCCTTGTCATGCTTTATACACTGTGCTAAACGCAGCTCCTCTGATATATGGTATTTCTTCCGAGCCTTTGCAGGTTGCTATTTCCTGTCTATATTTTCATCCATCTCAATGTCATCTTCATCTGGCTAATCCTGCTTGTCCTTCGGACCTCGGGTCACATGTCAATTACCCCATGAGTTTGCCTTTACCCACTCCACCTCCCAAGTCTGGATTAGACATTTCCCTACGGTTTATGTTTAGTGTCCTCTGCTTAACCCTTATTATTGCATTTATCCCTTGATCCTATAATTGCCTGTTTACTTTTCCATCTCCTCTTTTAGGGCAGGGACTGTGGTTAATTCCCCTTTGTATCTCGAGTTCATTGTGTAGTATCTGATCTGGCACAAGGTAGATGCAGAGTAAATATTTTTGAACAAAGGCAACTTTGAGTAAATCGTTTAACCTAGCTAACCCTCAGTTATTACTGGTCAAATAAGGCTATGGATGCTATCTATCTTTAATACCATAGAATCATAGAACAAAATGTCATGAAAATGCTTTGAAAAATGGAAAGAAATATATAAATGAGGGGGAGAGTGAGAGGGAGGGAGACAGAGAAAGAACAATTGGTACAACATTATCATAATGAGAAAGTGACAAGAAATGGGAAGATATTGTGGAGAAAAGGCATGGAGACACCTTTCCACCCTATCATGTAGAAGACCTGAGGCCTGCGCTGATGAAGTGAGCACAGATTCTGTCTCTTGTTACTGAACAAGAATGAGAAGCCAGATGCTTCAAAAGATAGGACAGGGAGAAAATGAGGATTTTTTTTATCAAGCCATGATATCAGTTTATTAACTCGTCACACAACTGGTGCTCTAGAGTAATACATTCATATATCATAGGTAGAAATTTTATCATACATATTAAGATAAGTATATATCTTATTATTTCTTTAAGAGCAAGCTGCTGACATTTGTCAATTCTTTCTTTTTTTATTAGCTGATATCTTTTTAAAAGACCAAGTTGCTGAAAATGGCGAACCAAGGGTCCAGGCAGTCACAGGATGAACAATGCAGCTCTTTGGCCCTTAGGCATCAATTTTACTTAACAATTCAGGGAACTAAGCCATTTAACTCAGTAAGAAATTGAAGCAGTATTTTCATATTTACACAAACAAATAGATAAAATATGGCCTTCACTGTAGCATATGCATACATCTTTTAAATAAACCTGAGACTTCAAACATTTTGTGTTTGCGGTGGTGACCTACTCCACACTGTCTCTCTCCGCTCTACCTCCCACCAAACCTTTACACTCCCAGGCTCTAGGAATAAGTCTTTACTCACTTATGCCCTTGGAGAGCTTAGGAAAAGTTTAGCAACAGGGGAAGTGCTGCTTTTAGAAGTTTAGTAGGCTTCCATGCTGCTGAAATGAAACAAAGCCAGAAGCATGGCCCAAGGGCCCTGAGCCAATGTGGCGGGTACACTCACATCAGGGGCCAAGTTTATAACGAAGTTCTGATTTCGGGCCCTGTTTTTCTTCATAGCTTGCTCATTAGATTGGTAAACAATCTTATCAATATTTGTCGTTGATCCCCAGAAGGATCAAAAAATTCTAAAAGTAGAGCAATCAGTACTAGCTTACCACTCCACAAGGAAAAAATTCCAAATTCATATTCCCTTGGTGTTATGATACTTTGGCATCATAATCTGTGTATAGAGGTCAAGACAGCTAAGTTCAGTTGCTCATGCCTGGAAGTCCAGCATTTTGGGAGGCCGAGGACAGAGAATCACCAAGAGTTCAAGGTTATCATAAGCTATGATCAAACCATTGCATTTCAGTTAGACAAGAGAGTAAGACCCTATCTCAAAGATAGATAGATGATTGATAGATAGATAGATAGATAGATAGATAAAAATAAAAGTCAACAAATTATATCTAAAGGAAGGGGGGAAAGGAACTAATATCTGTCAAGTCTCTACTGTGTACGGACACAGTGCCAGGTTCTGTTAATTCTCTGACCATCCTCCCCCACCACCCCAGACATAGTTGATCCTGCCCTCCTTTCTACAACATCTTCATCTTATTATTGTATATCCCACTGCAAACAATGATGACTTTTCTCTCATTCTACTGTAAACTCTCTAAGGGTAGTGTTCTTTTCAAAGTTACCTTTTTATCCCAAATATATGTCATACCTAATCACATAATATTCACTCAGTTATATTTTTATTAACTGAGTGTAAGTTATCTCTTCTGATATATAGGATGTTGTTAAGAATCTAGTACTTTCATCAGACTCCAAAAGTCAGCTGCTTTCTCTAAATCATCTTGCACAGTTTTGTCCATTAAGGAAATACAGGGCTCAGCAGTTATGACAGTTTTTTTGCTATGTTTTCAGATCCTGGAACATTTCCAAATCTCCCTGCTGACCCTCAACAACAATAGAAAATTATGGAATCACTCTATAATGTACACTGCTATAGTTTGAATGAGTTCCCTTCAAAATTCATGATAAAATGGGGCCTTTGGGGATGTGATTAAGTCCTGAGGGCTCTGTCTTTGGGATCATAGATTAGTGCCTTATAAAATTGTGGAAGAGAACAACATAGTTTTCTAAGTGTCCATAGTTCAGGCTCTTTTTCTTCCCTTCCACCTCTGTTACCTGAGGACACAGAGTTTTCCCTTTCTGCCATATGAGGATACACCCAGAAGGCCCTCACTAGACATCAGGTGCCCTCACCAAACATTAAGTGCTAACACTTCAATCTTGGACTTCCCAGCCTCCAGAAATGTGAGAAATAAATTTCTATTGTTTATAAATTACCCAGTCTCTGGTGTTCTGTTATAGCAGCACAGACTAAAATATATAGACCATACACACTTTGCATTATCTTTGTAAGGCATCTTTTCCAATACTATATTAAGAAATGTATCTTTAAAGTGAATTAAGTACAAATGTTCCCCATTGTAGTGGCTTTAGCAAGTGACAAAGACTAGGCCCTATGTCACACTGCTCGTAGAAGATTAAATATCATGTATCCTGATTTCTAAGTAGCTGTAGGATTTTTTTTTCCTTTCCCAAATCCAATGTAATCAAAGTACAGAAATTTCTTCATCTCCTCACTGCACTTTAGAGTGCGTAAGTACATGTGCACCAGCACAGAAGAGGAAAAATAGCCAGAAAGTAGGGGACTAATCAACACTCTGATTTAGAACCAGCTCAAATTTATGAATATAAAAGTTTTGAACCTAATCCAACTCCTCTCAATTTCAAATTTACTTGACATGTGGTATACTGTGACTTCCTGTTTTTGTAGAAGAACATTTTCAAAAATGGTTCAATAAGCTCTTTGGACAGTCTCTAACTCCTAGAATGCAAGATTTGGAACATTTAGTAATCAATGAATAAGAAACATATGCAATACATTTCTTAAGATGTGCATACTTTCAAAAACTCAGAGGGAGAAGGACTTGGCCAAGTCTGTCTGTGGTTTCACTGAATACTTGAAAATTAGTAAATGACATTCAGAGACACAAAGATACAGCTGGGTTTTTCCATCCAGTCTGTGGAACATGTAGCTGCCGACCAGTGACGGTAGAACCCATAGGAAAGTACCCTCAATTTTCATAGAAGCAGGGAAGAATTAAGATTTACTGTCTGGCACTTTGGTGATTGAGTGCAGCATTTTCAAGGATATCAAGAACAAAGCAAAAGAATCCCAAAATGTGCTTGTATGTTTTACATGTATTATTTCTCTGCTGTGTAATTGCCATGGCATGACCCAGGGTGGAAAATATGCTGGCAAATATGAAATCCATCAAATAGCTCACTGTTGAGTCTTTAAGAGCATTTTCGAAAGTCTACAATAGCTCTTACTGATATGCAAAACCTTTTATCTAAGTAAACAAGCACTTAGAATACATGTATTATAGGTAGGGTCATGGATCCCTAACTGCTCAAGCCCCAAGAGCCTAAGGTTACATTACATTTAAATCCAAATATATTCCTGGCTAAGTACTTCCTCCCGACCACCACTCTAGTGTGGGCAGAGCCCTCAGGGCCTAATTGATTCTGGCAAGCAGCAGGGGTATCTCACAAGTGATCAGGAATAAATCCAACACACACGAGGTACTGCCATGGTCAGGGCTTTGCTGGGAATCTACTGAGTCTGCAACCTTCTGCCAGCCATTGTTTTGCCAGCATTCTGCTGAAGCTCAGAGAGAACATACTCTGCCCATAACACAGTCTTCAGTGTGGCTAGACCTGTGAAACCTCTGACAAGTGACATTGCCAACCCTTCAGGCCACAGGCCACTACCATGCTGTGCTCAGCGCAGAAGTGTGAATACCTCACCTCTCTCTAGAGAATTCACACCTAGTGGCATGTGCCAGGTGGTGGGCAGGGAAACCAAACAGTGTGAAGTCTTCCCCATCCCCCTCTCTCTCATTTCCAAATGTGGAAGAGAACCTGCAAACCTTCCTATTGATTGACACTACTTAACTGATCTTAGCTCAGATGCAGTCAGAATCATCTACTCTAGTTATTGTCAAGAGGTTTATTTTAATGTGATAACTTTGGGTGGTTGAACAGAAGACAGGTCTCTTTGTCAAAGGATGGAAGCAAAAGAAAATCAGGAAACAGGAAGAAAATGCAAGCAGATTCTCTTTTTTCTAATGATTTTTCTTGCTATATAATGCAGAAAGATATAAAAAGTGCACAATCCAATAGTGTTCAATAGATACCAGGAAATCATTTGATAAACTCAGCACCCATCAATGATTAAAAACATCTCCTAAAGCTAAAAATAGAAAAGTATAAGAGAACTTCCTTAGTGTGATCTGGGGTATTTTACCAAAAATCATAAACAAACCTATTACTTAATGATGAAAGGTTAAAAGCATTGTCTTTAAAGTCAGGAACAAAGCTGAGAGACCAGCTATCACTACTTCTATTCAATATTGTTCAAAAGAACCAAGCTAGCATCAGGTCTGGAAAGGTATCATCTATCATAGATAATTTAATAGTTTATATGAACAATACGTAAGAGAATTAACATGCAAATCATTAAAGCTAATAAGACAGTTCACCCAGGTTGCTTGATATAAGATACATATACAAAAGTTAATGATGTTCCTACCAAGAGGTCAGGAAATTTTTTCTATAAGGAGCCAAATAGCAAATATTTTAGATTTTACAGGCCATATGGTCTCTATCCTAACTATTCAACTCTGCTTTTACAGTGTAAAGCAGCCATAGACAATATTAAAATAGATGGGTGTGGCTGTGTTGCAATAACATCTCATTTACAAAAACAGGTAGCACATTGGATTTGGCCTGGAGGCTATAGTTTTCAACCCCTGTTAAATATTACTGATGAAAAATTAGAAAACCTAATTACAAAGAAAAGATACCATTTACTATAGCAACTCAAAGTAGAAGGTATTTATGAATAAATCTTACAAAGGTTGTACAAAACCTATTTAGAGAAAATTACAAAACAACAAATAGGTATATCATCTTAATAGGTGAGAAAAGTCAGTGTTGGCTCGGCACCTGTGGCTCAGTTGGCTAAGGCGCCAGCCACGTACACCTAAGGTGGTGGGTTCGAATCCCCAGCCCGGGCCCACCAAACAACAATGATGGCTGCAACCAAAAAAAAAATAGCCGGGCATTGTGGCGGGCGCCTGTGGTCCCAGCTACTTGGGAGGCAGAGGCAGGAGACTCGCTTGAGCCCAGGAGTTGGAGGTTGCTATGAGCTGTGGTACCATGGCACTCTACCCAGGGGGATAGCTTGAGGCTCTGTCTCAAAAAAAAAAAAAGAAAAGTCAGTGTTTTAAACATTTCAATATACCCAAATCAGTCTATTAAAGCAATATAATTCCAATAAAAATACCAATAGGGTTTTTCTTTTCTTTTTTCTTTTTTGAGACAGAGTTTACTATGTCACCCTCGGTAGAATGCTGTGACGTCACCACTCACAACAACCTCAAATTCTTGGCCTTAAGTGATTCTCTTGCTTCAACCATCCAAGAAGCTGGGACTACAGGCACCCACCACAAAGCCTGGCTTTTTTTTTGTTGTAGTTGTTACTGTTCTTTAGCAGGCCTGAGCCGGGTTCAAACCTGCCAGCCCTGGTGTATGTGGCCAGTGCCCTAACCACTGAACTACAGGTGCTGAGCAACCAATAGGGGTTTTTATGAAACTCAGTAGTCTGATTCCAAAATTTATGTAGATGCTAAGGATAACCAAGACCAGTTATGAAGAAGAGCAAGGCAGAGAGACATACCTTACTAAATTTCTTGTAAAATAATATAACTAAGGCAATCCAATGTTGGCAAAGAGATACAGAAATTGATTAGCAGAATAGAAAATGGATTTCAAGAGCAGACCATACTCATATATAGGAACATGATACTTGACAGAGGTATCATTTCAGATCAGTGAGGTAAAGACTGACTTTAATAAATGGTACTGGAATAATTGGTTTCATATCATGTGACATTGGCTCTCATATCATGTGACTCCCTATCATATTACATGGTATCAAATGAAGTTATATCCCTACCTCACAACACACAAAAAAATCAATGCCAGGTGAATTAAATATCAAGTAGGAAATCAGATCTTTTGCTTACTTATTTGAGCTAGGATCTCATTCTGTTGCCCAGGTTGAAGTGTAGTGACACAATCATAGCTCACTATAACCTTGAACTCCTGGATTCAAGTGATCCTCATACCTCAGGCTCTCTAGTAGCTGGGACAACAGGTGCACCCTACCAGACTCAGCTATTATTATTATTTTTTTTTTGTAGAGACACAGTATCTCTGGTAACCAGACTGGGCTCACACTCCTGGCCTCAAGTGATCCTCCCATTTCAGCCTCCCAAATTGCTAGAACACACCCAACAATGACTCTTCTTTTTAACCATGAGCAAAAAAACCATTATTATACCTTAATCAACAGTAATTCTTTGTATCACCAAATATTCAGTAGTTATTAAAACTTCTAATTATTTCAAATTATTTTATGATTTGTTTACTTAACAAGACCTACATATTGCTATTGGGTGATATGTCTATCAAAAAACTTCAGTCATCCTCTTCCCCATCATCTCTTTTTTTTTCCCCTGCTTGCAGTTGTGAACTATTGTTTTAATGTCTAACAGAAATAGGTGAGGACAATAAGGGCCTTATCCAAGTATTCCCTGGAGAGCCATTTTGGTGGAAGATACTTAGTAAGGTAGTTAAACTCATTTTAGAACTGAAATTGGAACTCAAGTTTGTTCAAACTGTGGTTACATAAAGCACCCATCTCACATTAAATCAAGAACGATGATTGTATTGGACTATCATGAAATAACTCAGTAGTGCTGTGGGGCAACTTCCATTACTTCAGGTATTTCTTCCAAAAAAATTAAGGATCAAGCATGTTTTTAAAGAATAGAAGAGATTGGCTTTTGAGTTTTTTGTATACTGACAGATTTTTTGAGAATTTATGTTTTCTAAATGAAGCAGTCATGAATTAATTCTAATGTAGACAGTTGTCCTCAGTAAAAACAATTAACTTAATAAACTGAAAGTCATTTTGAATTATTTACTAAACTGTGGACATTAATTTAGCCCTGTACAATAATTCTTAACAGATATTTAAGAATTGCCTTGCTTTTTTAAGGCAATAATTAAATTTCAGTTTTCTGTTCTATACCTTTTTTTAAAGAAGCTTCAGCATATGTCCATTTTAGCAATTTTCCATGAAAGTTAGAAAATTTTACCACACATCTATCATAGATTTCCTCACTGGCTCTGAATTCTGGTTTTTTGTTTGTGGCATCAATATAGTTAAGCTTCTTATTGTTTAAAATTGGCTTTCTATACAAGGTAATAAATGATCAATTTTGTCTTCTTCTTCAATTTTGGCTATGAGAGATTTCAGTGACGCCACACTGAACTCATGTTACCTTCTCACTCATGGCAGTGGCTTGTTGTTTATAATGAAATCTAAACTGAAATTATAAGTAAGGTGGTATCATAATTTGAATGTGTCTCCTCCAAAATTCAGGTGTTGAAGCTAATGTGATCCTTCGAAGACTGAGCCTTCAAGAGGTGACTAGTCATGGGGGCTGCTCCTCTGGTGAATGGGATTAGACCCTTACAGTAACGGTTGCATGCATCCTTTGGCTTGCTGAATCCCTGGCCTTTCCCTGTTCACCACGTGAATACCCAACACTCCTCCTCTGCAGAGGATATAGTGACATGGCACCATCTTGAACATAGAAAGCAGACCTCACCAGACAGCCAGACCTGCCAGTGCCTTGATCTTGGACTTCCCAGCTTCCAGAAATATGAGAAATAAATGTCTGTTTTTTTAAATTACTCAGTCTCCAGTATTCTGTGATAGCAACACAAAGGACTAAGATGGAGGGGTCAGTCCTCATCAAGAGCCCAGGTAGCTTGGACAGTAGCAAGCCTCTTCCTCAAGTAACAAATGGGTAGGAGACATCAACTAGAGATTGGAGCTGAAGGATGTTAGAGACCTTGTCGGAAGCACAGGTATATAAGACTCATAGAGAAATACCTGATGAGAGGAAGGGGATGGTGCATGGTCCTATGATTATGAGATTGGGGAATATGCTATCAATGCCCCAAGATCATTGAGGCCTATTAATTTAATTTATAGGTGCTTTAATGATCAATGGCTGCAAGTGCAAGTGGCAAGCATCAAACTCAAACTGGCCTAAGCAAAAAAGGAAAATTTATTCTCTCACTTGATAAAAAAAAAAAAAGTCCAAGGCTCAAACAATGTCACCAGGCCTTCTTTTTGTTTCCTGTGTGGTATTTTTCTGTTTTAACCTTCTTTTTTAGCTCAACTGTACATACATATATATATATATATATATATATAGAGAGAGAGAGAGAGAGAGAGAGAGAGATAATCTTACTCTATCACCTTGGCTAGGGTATGGTGGCGTCATCATAGCTTACTGCCACCTCAAACTACTGGGTTCAAGTCATCCTCCCAGCTTGACCTTTCAGGATGCTAGGATTACAGCACACCAGGCCTAGTCCAACTTTCTACAGGCCCCAAAAGATCCAGCCTTGCATCATCCTGACCCTGTCAATCTTATAAAAAAAACCTAAATTTCTTTTCACTGAGTTAGAATAAAATCTTTGACTCAAATTATGTCCCATCTGCATGAACCAGTGATGGCTGGGAGGATGGGCGGTCAGTCAGGCCTATAGTGTGAAGGGTGGTTCCACCCTATACACACCACGTGAACTGAGAGTAAAGCAGAGCCTCTCTCCTAGGAAAGCAAGGCACTGTTACTAGGAGACAAAGGAATAAATGATGAGCAGACAAAAGCAACGTATGCGCATAGACAGTGGTGTGTAAAATTGTTGTTGTTTGTAAACTCTTGAAAAATGGTCAAGTAAGGCAGAGAGCAAGGATGGAGGATTTGGGCTGTAACTGGGAGCCAATTGTGCTTATTTCTAGTGTAATGAGGAGGGCTCACACAGAGAAGGAGGAAGGTGTACGAGAGAGAGAGAGAGCAAAAAATGGTAAGATCTGGAGGTATTAATTAACAAGACCACCCAGGTAATTTAGGACCAGCCTGAACAAGAGCAACACCCTATATCTACTAAAAATACTCCCAGCTACCCAGCTACTCAGGATCTGAGGCAGGAAGATTGCTTAAGTTCAGGAATTTGAGGATGCAGTGAGCTATGCTGACACCACTGCACTCTAGTCAGGACAACAGAGCAAGACTTTGTCTTAAAAGAAATAAAAAATAGGCCAGGCATGGCAGCTAACACCTGCAGTCCCAGCATTCTGGGATGCAGAGGCAGGTGGATTGCCTAAGCTCACAAGTTCGAGACCAGCCTGAGCAAAATAGCCAGGCATTGTGATGTGCACCTGTAGTCCCAACTACTCTGGAGGCTGAGGCAAGAGAATGGCTTGAGCCTAAGAGTTTGAAGTTGCTGTGAGCTATAATGTCACAGCACTCTACCTAAGACAACAAAGTGAGACTCGGTCTCAAAATAAATAAATAATAAAAAATTTCAAAATAATAATAAGGCCACCCAGACAGCTTATCCATTAGAAATGAGTCATCTAGCAGGGAACTGAGAGAGGCAAAGGCAGTTTTGGAAATCGTTACCAATTAGTATGCTTTTAGTTGCATGATGGAATAATATTCCGTTATTCCCTCAGGCAATTTCAGGGTTGGTTGATGCAATGACAGATCACATCAGTTGTCTGGGACAGCTTTTGTGAGATTCTCTTGACTTTTCCTCATGATTGCAAGATGGCTGCCACAGCTCTAGGCATCACATTCCCCACACGTCATGTTCAAAGGCAGGAAGCAAGTGAGGGAGGTGGCTTTCTCCCTGCTTGTTTCTCTCTTATCAGGGAAAGATTTATGTCAGTCATTATACAGTTTTCCTTTTATATTTCACTGGCCAGTTTGAGTCACATCTCCAAGTTGTCACTGCAAGGAAGACTCTGGTGGAAAGAAGGTTCATCTAACAAGCAGACTAGCTATACAAAAATGGGGGTCAGTGTCCAGGGATCAACTGGGAACAAGTGCTGAGGACAGGTGGCAGGACTCCATCTGACAGAAAATGTTGCTACACCTGCCCATTATCTCCTCTGCCTCCTCGATCCTTACACCCTGGATTATTCATGAGAGCATAGGCTTTGTTGTCCTTAATTATCATTTACAGCCATGCATCACTTAGCAACCAGGGTATGTTCTGAGAAATGTGTCGTTAGGTGATTTTCTCACTGTGTGAACATCATAGTGTGCACTTACTCAAACCTAGATGGTATAGCCTACTACACACCTGTGCTGTGTGGCATAGCCTATCGCTTCTATGCTAAAAACATGTACAGCATGTTACTATACTGAACACTGTAGGTAGCTGCAACACAATGGAAAGCATTTGTGCATCTAAACAGAAAAGGCACAATAGAAATTCTGTATTATAATCTTATGGGACCACTGCCATATGTGCACTCCATTGTTGACTGAAATACTATTATGGGACACATAACTGTATTTGCTTTTAAATAATATTTACATTTTTACAAAATATAAAATCTGAGGATAGGAATGAATATATATAATATATATATGTATACAATTTCCTTGCCATAATTTTATAAATGCAAATCCAAGTGGAAGAGATGCAGAGATTTGCATAAATGTAGAAACATATCGTATTTTTGGATTTTAAAATGATTATAGTAAGGATGTCAATTTATCACTACTGTGGTTTGAATGTGTGTGTCCTCTCCCAAATCTATGGTGAAGATTAATCCTTGGTGCAACAGTATTAAGAGGCAGGGTCTTTAGGAGGTGATTAGACCATGTGCAGAACCCTTATAAAGGGCTTGAGGGAGAGGGAGGATCCACTTCGCCCTTCTGCCTTTTGCCACGTGAGGACACAGTGTCCATTCTCTCTGGAAGGTACAGCAACAAGACACCATCTTGGAAGCCAAGAGCAGCCCTCAGTAGGCACAGAATCTACCAGCACGTAATCTTGCTCACCCACCCTCCAGAACTCTGAGAAACAAAATTCCATTGTTTATAAAATTACCCAGTCTATGGTATTTTGCTATAGCAGCATAGACTAAGACAATCACAAATAAATTTATAGGTTCAACATACTTCCATTTTTTTAATCTCATGGAATTTTTGAGAGATGACAAGATTTGAAAATTTGTCTAGAAAAATGGCTAAAAATGTCAAAGAAAGTTCATGAAATAATTTTTTAAAAACTTTTTCATCTAGACAGGTACAATGGTATGCACCTTTAGTACCAGCTACTAGGAAGGCTGGGGCAGGAGGGTCCCTTGAGCCTAAGAATTTGAAGCCAGCCCGGGCAATATAGAGAGACCAAGTGTCTACAAATTTTTTTTAAATAAAAACTTCTTAATCTTACAGTCATCCTACCGGGAACCATTACCTTTTGTGGTGATAAAACTTTTCTGAAGTTTGGCAATTCCTTAAGTTTTACTAAAACATTTTCTTCTGGTAAATATAAGTAAAATTAAACTCAGTATTTTTTATTTAATGAAATAAAGAAACTTGAACAAGCATATCTATGCCTACTACGTGCTACAGACACTATTCTAGGTGTGAGAATAAATAATGAATGGGACAAATGTAAGTTCCTGACCCATCTCTCTCCAACCATCTGCCAACTATTTTATGTCTACTTATGTACACTAATAGATGTTTTCAAATGATAGGAATTATTTGGAAGGAAGGCGGCTCACACTTGTAATCCTAACATGAATTAAGCCTAGGAGTTTAAAACCAGCCTGGGCAACATAGCAAGACCCCGTCTCTACAAATAATTAAAAATTAGCTAGATGTGGTGGTGTGTACCTATAGTCACAGCTAGGTGGGAGACAGGCTGGAAGATGGTTTGAGCCCAGGAGTTCTGCAGTGATCTATGATGATTTCATTGCACTCTATCCTAGACAACAGAGTGAGACCCTGTCTCTAAGTTTAAAAAAAAAGGTAGGATTTAGTTTGATTTGTTCTTTTCTTTGTACATTTCTCTAAACGACTTCATAGTTTAACACCGGCTTGGCGCCTGTGGCTCAATCGGCTAAGGTGCCAGCCACATACACCTAAGGTGGTGGGTTCAAATCCCTGGCCCAGGCCCGCCAAACAACAATGATGGCTGCAACCAAAAAATGGCTGGGCATTGTGGCGGGCACCTGTGGTCCCAGCTACTTGGGAGGCGGAGGCAGGAGACTCACTTGAGCCCAGGAGTTGGAGGTTGCTATGAGCTGTGATGCCATGGCACTCTACCCAGGGGGACAGCTTGAGGCTCTGTCTCGAAAAAAAAAAAAAAGCTTCTGCTCTACTCGTATGTTTACCTAGTCACTGGAGCCTGACGTGGCCAGTGCTTTCATTCCCTGTTGATCACTCACTTCCTGAGTCGCTATGTCACTTTACATCTTTGTGTGTGCAGGGCCCTGGGGAGACCAGGAAGGGCAGGAAAGCATCAATTGGTTTCAAAGATTTGGGAGGTAAAAAGCAAACTATTTTATATTAAAGTAAATATCATTATGCCATGGAACAAAACACACATGAATTTCTAAGATGAAACAAACAAGAGACTTAACAGAAACTGTGGGCTTTCTATAAGCTGCTTTTGGCTCTCCCCAGAAAAGCCCTGGCCAGCATACATAAAGATCTAAGCATGTTCTTTCTGAGTCCTGGCAGTGAGACAACTGCAAGGGAGGGAGACAGAAGCCTACGTTTTGGAGACAAAATAGTAAGAGGCCCTGAGGGATTGTTTTCCAAAGCTGAGCTTCTGAAATTATGCATAGAAATCCCCCAGGGTTCCTGATTCAGCAGGGCTGGGCGAGTTCCAGATTCCTGCATTTCTGACAAGCTCCTGGGGATAACCAGTGACTGGTCCCAGACCACCCTTTGAAGAGCAAGGCTGCAGAGCCCAGCCTCCCACCTGTGCGTCCACTGAGCTTCTGAAGATGGATTTCTTCAACCTTGGGGGTGAGGGTGAGGATGAGGAGGAAGTAAACACCAGTCCAGAGGATCTGTGCTTGTGACATCAGGCCTTCAGGGCAGCCAGGTGAGTTACTGGGGGCATCCCTGGTCCAAGCCCTGCCCCTCCCTAAGCACAGCCAGGCTGTACTCACGCCCTTGTTTTGGACCATGGGGCTAGAAGGAATGGTTCCTGTACAATCAGAGGTCAGTCCCCTAATACTCCCCTGTGGACAGAACTGATATTCAGCCGCTGTAACTCACACCACCCAGTTATTAAGATCTAGATACTTTCTTACCAAGTAGTAAACAACCACAGTCCTGACCCTCCACCCTACCCTACCGGCACTGCTCTTCAGGGTCCCAACTGCCCAGGTCAGGCCCTTCTAGCCCAGCAATGGAAGACCTTCCACTCTGGGTCTGCTCCAGGGCCTCTGGCCAGCACCATGGTGCATCCCCAATTCACCATAAGGTTGCTGGACAGTTTATCCCTCCTGCCTGCAGGAAAGGTAGGGAAGAGACATTCCCATCTGGGTGACATCATCTGTTTTGTTTTGTTTTGTTTGCACTTTTTAATTGGGGTAGTTAATGCAACATAAAATTAACCATTAACCACTTTAAAGTATACAATTTGGTAGCAATTGGTACATTCACAATGCTATACAATCATCACCAAGACCTAATTCCAAAGCATTTTTGTCATCCCAAAGGAAACCCCATACTCTAAGAGCAATCATTCCCCATTTTCCCCCTACCCCCCCACCCCCACCCCCAGCAACCACTAATCTGTTTTCTTTCTCTGGGGAGTTGCCTTTGGGATGTTTCATATAAATAGAACCACACAGTATATGACCTTTCATATCTGGCTTTTCATTATTTAACAAAATGCTTTTGATATTCATTCATTGTGCAGCATGCACCTGTATTTTCTTCTTTTTCACAGTCAAGCAACATTCCACTGTAGGATATACCACATTTGTGTTTTCATTCATCTTGAGAGGCATTTGGATTGCTTCCACCTTTTGGAGGTTATGAATTGGGTAATGCATTCTTGTCTCAGAGCCATTTTAAACCACAGGGGGAGGAAGAGAGAGAGAGAGAATTCTGTCACCTACCCAAACCAACCTTGTTTTTGAGTCTTGGCCTGAACTAACTTTCGGCACTTTAAATTGATTCACTTAATGCTCAGCAAATGAAAATTTTATACCACTGGAGATCAAAATCCAATATTAAAGGTACTGAGATAGTTTAAAAAGAGGAGCTCCCTGAATGTTTAAGCAATGGCAGACTTAGGACATTAAGAATCCTGCATCCTAGTGGAGTTTGCTTGGCCCTGGGCCTGGGCTAAACAGGTCCCTGTGCTACCTATCATACTTAAAGATCTGCTGGACTTCCTTCTGAACATAACTCACGCATGCTCACCCACCTGGGGCCCCCCGAAATCAAACCCTAAGACAAGAACTTGGATGCAAGTAGTTTGTTTGGAAGGTGACCCCAACAAGCACAATGAGGGGGGCAGGGAAGTGAGACAGGGAATGAAGAAAAAGTGATCAAGGTGTGTTTATGAGCAGATTACCACTCAGACACCTGAAACTTAATCTTCCTGGGGACATGCAGCAGAAAAAATCCCCCAAGGAGTGAGGGGCGAAGGGTGTTTATCCACTAAGTCCTGTCTCCCTGGTGGCCAATTGCTCCTCGCCTCAAATCCCTGCCTTGCTGTGCACCCTTTTCTAGCCAAGGAAACCCTCCGGCTGGTGAAGAAGCAGGTGCTTCACACAGGAAGCCATCAGCAGGTACAGAAACTGAACTTCAAGTCTGCAGTGGACTCGGGGCAGGGCACCACCAGGTCTATTGCATTGCTGAACCAAGAAGCACAGCCGAGCTGAGAGGCAGGAGGCAAAGAAGAGGACAGTCTCGTTCCTTCCATGGCAGACTGAACTGGCTCATCAGAGAGGGCTTTTTGGAGAAGAGGAGACCGCAGCTGGGTCTTCGAGGGTGAGAAGGAGAGGAACGAGGATGTCCTGGGGGAGCCACCGAAAGCAAGGGCACCCAGAAACCAATCTGTTTTCATTCTGAGCTTCCCACCGACCATCCTGGGGGACAAACCTCACAAGTGAGCACTGTGATGGCAAAGGTGATGGTTCCGTGAAGCAGCAAAGACTTCCTGTGCACTAGGTACAGAGGCATCTTTGCCGGGTGGGGGTGGATTGAAAGGAAAGGAAGTCCCTGTTTCCTGCTCCTGGTCTTTCTAAAGAGCAGCGGGCTTCACAGAAACAGTGGAAGGAAATCTGATACTCCAGCTAAGGAGTAATAGGTCCAACAGACTCCGACCCAACCTCTTGTTCTGTTACTATAATCTTAAAGGGCTTAGGGAAATTTTCCCAAATATTCACATTCCAACCTGTCAGTTCTATCATACTGGTTTATTTCATGGATATAAATTCAGTTACCTAAGCCCACAATAGTTAGTAGTTGCAATACTTTTAAAAAATGAATTAAATCCAAACTGCTCAGCAATTTGCCAAGCACGACCATAGGCAGGGGTTGGAAAGTTTGCGTTCATGTCTTTGGAGCTCATAGCAGTCTGAGGAGGCCTATGAACACCGACTCAGAATGACATTGCTGCCGTTGCCTTTAACAGTTCTATTGAGATATAATTTCCATGCCATAAACTTCACCCAGTTAAAGTATACGATTCAATGAGTTTTAGTATATTTACAGTCATATAACCATCACCGGGATCTGATTTGAGAACTTTCTATTCACACACACCCCAAAAGACCCAGACCCACTAGCAGTCACTTCCCAAGTCCCTCTCCCCCAGGCCCGGCAACCACTGATCTCCTTTCTGTCTCTATGGATTTGGCTGTTCTGAGGTTGTGTGCACTCTGTGGGCCTGTGATAGGTGTCTTTCATTTAACATTATATTTTTGAGGTTTATCTCCATTGCAGCATAGATCCGTGCTTTATTCAGAATAATGTTTCAGATGCAAAAAACAAAAGGAAGAGGATCTCAAAAGAAAACAATACATTGAAATACACTTGAAGATATATTTTAAAACAAACGGATAGCATGTACTTTATTAATGCTTTAAATAACAGGTAGTGGTGGTATAATAACTGCTATAATTACTAAGTAGAAAATAATGTAAATAGTATTTTGAGAGAGCAGTCACACTGCCACATGATAAGAAAATAACTAATGTTTACTGTGACAAAGTCAAGTTCTAGGGAAAAAATGCTTTAATTCCTCAAAAATGGAATTTATTTGCATTCCTATACAAGGGCAGCATTAAATTCTACCCGCTGGGGTCGGGAGGGTCTGTGGATGCCAAGGGGGGAAACCCTGATAAGATTAAGAGCTAAACTAGGCCAGGCAGGGTGGCTCACACCTGTAATCAATCCCAGCACTCTGGGAGGCCAAGGTGGGAGGATCACTTGAGCTTGGGAGTTTGAGACCTGAGCAAGGATGAGACCCCGACTCCACTAAAAATAGAAACATTAGCTAGATGTTGTAGCATGTGCCTGTATTCCCAGCTACTTGGGAAACTGAGGCAGTGGATCACCTGAGCCCAAAAGTTTGAGGTTGCTGTAAGCTAGGCTGACAACCATGGCACGGCAGCCTGGGCAATAGAGTGAGACCATGTTTCCAAAAAAAAAAAAAAAAAAGAAGAAGAAGAAGAAGAAGAGCTAGTTTTGGAAGCCACACCAGATCCGATCCTCCTTGTTTGAAACCTGCCTTAGCCATTTCCTTGCTGTGTGACCTCAGGCAAGTTACTTAACCTTCCTGTGCACTATTCCTCATTTGCAAAATAGGGATAATAAAGTGGGAAGGTTAAATTAGTCGGTATAAAGTTCTTGGGACATTATGTAATCCATAGTGAGTACTCAGTAAATATTATCTCATATCATTATTATTTGAGTTTCTACACTCTAGGCTGATCTTTGCCCTAAAGAAACTCACAGCCTATTTGTAGGGTGAGACACGTAACAAAAATAAACCTCCAGGAAATGCTGTAAGGTGTGGTGTGTCCGGTTTAGCGGAGCTGGGGGCGGTTCTTAGAGTGGATATTACTTGAACAGGATGAATAAGAGTTCACAATACAGAAAAGAATAGGAGAGAAATTCCCAGCAGCTAAACGCAAGTCCAAAGACCCTGCCATTTATACAGAACACTTGAGATGCTACTAAAAAAAATAATAATTACAACCACAAAACAAAAATACTGCCATTTGGAAGAACATACATTGATAAAGATTCTAATCTTAAAATGCTAAATCAAAAAGACCATTTTTCCACACCACTTATGTCCTTATATACTTTGGGTCTATACTTTGAAATTCTTGCGGGCTGTGACCAGTGGGGAACGTGGGTGAGAGAGGGTGCTGTGGGCTTGTGCACAGGACTTGTCCACCTGGAACCATAGAGCCCCTATGACACAAGCGCTGGGTCTCCTCATTGGAAGCCATTGTTTCTATTGTAATTTTTAAAATAATTTCATAATTTTTAAATTAAGATATCTTTGCCCCCGCAGACTGTAGCTTTACCTGAGTAGAGCCAAGGCTGGGTTTCTGGCTGCGTGACCAGTACTGAGCACCATGACAGTAGCAGATCCCTTTCTGTCCTGCCTAGATGCCAGTGAAGGACTTGTTTTTGGAACATATTTGAGAAAATCAGAGCCCACCAAGGAAGGATAATATGAGGTCAATTAAGTTTGCAAACTCATCCTTGAAAAACTGCTGCATACCTCACTGCTGACCACCACTGTGGTCACCCCTGAGGTGCCCTCTTTGGGAAGCTGTGCGCCAACACCAGGGCCTACTCCACCCTTCAGATCAAGTTTGGAATGGCCATCAGAGCTGTCATTGTATGAGTCCTTACAATTAAGTTTGTGAACCTAATTTAACCTTCCCGAACACTTTCCCCATTTCGCAAATGAGGAATAATGCACAGGGAGGTTAAGTAACTTGCCTGAGATCACACAGCAAGGAAATGGTTAAGGCAGGTTTCAAAGTCCTCGAAACCGTGCCTTGAAGTGGGTAGTGCTTGCTTTGCGGGTGACTGTAGTTGATGTTCAGGAATGAGGTCTGTAGCACTTCTTCTAGGATGAGTTCTCAAACTTGATTGTCAGACCTCATAGAAGGCTCTTGGCCTCCCTCCAAGTGTCCAAATGTGAAAACTACTAGTGGCCAAATCATTTCCAGCTCTGCTGAAGTGAAGCCACCCATTAAATGAGGAAATGAGACTGCCCTTCCCAGCCCTGCACTCACTCTTCTGAAACCCACTTTTCTTGGGTGCCAAGGGTTGAGATGTTGCCATCAGAAAGGGGAAGAGGTCTCCAGCAGGTAGCCACCCAGGTTCCCCACCCAGCTTTGCCCTGAAAATATCACCATAAAGATTACTGTGGCCACAGAGACAGGAAGGCTACTGGGAAGGAAGGAAGACTTGGCATTTGGAAGGCAAAGTGTCTTGGTCTTATGTTCCTACTGTCAAAGCCTTGAACATGGATTCAGGAGCTTGTGATCTTAGAGGGTCACCACCTGGGGTGGAGGAGCGAGCTAGGCGGGGCTGTGACCCAGCTGGACTTCAGCAGCACCTGAGCCCACAGGTGCTCTGGAGCAGGAATCACATCACACAGTTGATCCACACCTGCCTCCCGGTGTTTTTGGTCACTGGCTGATCGCTGGCTGCAGAGGCAAGTGAGGGCAGGCGGGGTGAGGCCACTGCCATTTGTCCCAGAGCAAATCTCTAGAAAAGGGACAGCAGTGAGTCACTGCCAGTGAACTGTCCTCCGTGCAGTGGGGCAGGACGCACAGCCTCAAAACCCAGGACTGGCTCTTCAAGCTTTGCTGAAGTGAAACTGCCCATCAGATGAGCTGCCAGGACCACATTTTCTGATTTCTCATTTCTACTGTTCTTCATATGTGTGTGACATGGATAAACGGACACAGATACAGTGGTAACCAAAGCAGCGGGCTCAGTCCGTTAGAGATCTTTGGTTACAAGCACAGAAATAAACTCTTTATAACTTATGAAAAGAGTAATTCATTAGAGTGAAATGAGGACGCTCACAGAGTTGTCTGGACCCAGGAAAAGCAGGCTGGGAAACAGGATAGGGAAACAGAAATGTTAAGGAACTACCTGGTGGCTCGGCGCCTGTGGCTCAATCGGCTAAGGCACCAGCCACGTACGCCTAAGGTGGCGGGTTCGAATCCCCAGCCCAGGCCACCAAACAACAATGATGGCTGCAACCAAAAAATGGCCGGGCATTGTGGCGGGCGCCTGTCGTCCCAGCTACTTGGGAGGCGGAGGCAGGAGACTCGCTTGAGCCCAGGAGTTGGAGGTTGCTGTGAGCTGTGATGCCATGGCATTCTACCCAGGGGGATAGCTTGACGCTCTGTCTCAAAAAAAAAAAAAAAAAGTAACTACCTGGTATGAGAGCTATCAGTGGAAGGAGAGTTGGGTTTGGTTGCAGTAGTTGTTGTCACTATTTTGTTTACTGTTTTATTAGACAGTCGTACTTTCCTCCACCAATTAGATCTGAGTTGTGGGCCATAGAGGTTCTGACACTAGATTTGGGGACCTTACATGGGTCAACCTTTGCCATGATAAAGTTGTATAACAGATATCCCCCAAATCCCAGTGGCCTTCCAAAGTAAACCTTTATTTTTCTATCTCATGGGTTTTCAGTTTGGTCGGGCTAAGAGTAAAATATACATATTTTCTACCTGTCTTTCCTTTTGGGCTGAAGGAGCAAACTTGGGATACACTTTTGTCACAACAGAGACCGGGAGATGCCCAGGCACCTTGATTACCCAGACTCATTCTGAAAGTGAAGAATGTCGTGTCTGCTTCAATTCCATTGGCCAGAGCAAATAAGCCCAATGAGGGCTCCACAGCAATGAGGTGGTAAAGTACACGCTTCTGCAGAAGGGGTGCAGGGGAGGGAGACTTCGCTGAATAACAATTCAAGATAGCACAAGGTTCCTCCAGGCTGACACGGGGATCAGAGCTCTGCCTCCCACCTAGACTTCAACCAAAGCAATGTGACTTTGATCTGTTTTCTATCTTGGGCTTGAGTGATATTTGGGGTTTTTAAAAAATTTGTATTTATTTAATTTAGAGATGGGGGTCTCGCTCTGTCACCCAGGAGTGCAACCTTGAACTTAACTCCTGGGTTAAGCAATCCTCCTGCCTCAGCCTCCCAAAGTGCTGGGAGTACAGGCATGAACCACTACACTTGGCCTGGAGTATTATTTCATTTGAAAAAAATATTTTCCATTACATTTATTTATTTATTTATTTGAGACAGAGTCTCACTATGTCACCCTCGGTAGAGTGCTATGGCATCACAGCTCACAGCAACCTCAAACTCTTAGGCTTAAGCAATACTCTTGCCTTAGCCTCCCAACTAGCTAGAACTACAGGTGCCTGCTACACCACCCAGCTATTTTTCTGTTGCAGTTGTCATTGTTGCCTAGGTGGCCCTGGCTGGGTTCCATCCTGCCAGCCTCAGTGTGTGTGGCTGACGCCGTAACAACTGCTATGGTCGCCAAACCCATTGCTTTTGTTTTAAGAGCTCTAAACTCAGTGTTTTCAAGTCCCTCATTTTGCCAACAAAGAGTCTGGAGCTGGGGTAAAAGTTTTACATATTTGTATCTATACCAGGACAAGGGCTATGAGATTTGAAATCAGCTGGATCTGGATTTATAATTCCAGCCTCATCATTTCCTAGCAGAGAGACCTTGGACACGTTTACCGTCCTCCCCTCAGCACAGGCTCTGAGTCCTCAGGCTCTCCGGTTGCTGACCACACTGAAGGGATGAAATGTATGAGTGGGCCCCACACAGAGTAATCTCTACTCGGATTAGGAACCGCTCTCTGTGTTCAACCATTTCTGTGGAGTAGGTTGTAAGAGCGCACTCATCCTGGTGCCAGTGTTGCTATTTAAAATACTGCCAAACTGTTGGGTTTCTCTCCTCCCTTCCGTTCTCCCTCATCCCCCTTTCTTTGGAAAAGTCCTGGGGATGCCTTTGGACTCCCCTAGGGAGCACAGGCTTTTTGGAGGGTAAGGGTCCCCTTTCTCTGTTTATCTCTTCCCACACCTACACTTTGCGCCTCATCCCACTTCCTAACACAAAAACCCCTTCACAGTGGCAGAGAATCTGTAAAGGTTTCTAAATCATTCCTTTTCTTGTCCATAACTATGCAGGTTTTTGGCAAAGATACGACTTCACAAATGACTTCCCCAAAACTCTTAAGGTCCTCAAAACTAAAGAAAGTCCTGTGCTATTTGAAAAGACTCATTTACAGAAAACCGGCCCAGCCCCAGTTTAAGAAACAAAGAAACACTTAGAGCCAGTCCAAACCATTAGGCTCATTGGCTCTTGATTTCAAATCAGCAGAATAAACAAACTCCAGTCCAAGTAGGAACTGATTCTGTTGTCCTCTTCTTTTAAGCTTTCCAAAGCCAAGTTAGAATGTTTTAACGTTTCAGAAGTTTCCTTCTAATGGGTTTCCTTTAATTGTAAGTTCCAGATGGCCAATGGATCCTAGGATAGTAAAAATCAACATGCCCATTTTAAACTTTGACTTCATTTGTTTAGCCCTTTTCTGGCATCTGTTGCACACATTATAGGAAAGAAGGTGTGGCTGTTCCATTGTTCTACCCCCAGTCCAGCTGTGTTTCACCCCTATTACTACTGCAAACACTGTGACTTCCGGTTACACACCGGTTGTGAGGGGGACAGGATATGCACAGACACACATCCCTCTCCACTCAACAATGCTGCTAAGTCACCAAGTCCACCTTCCACCCTGAAATTCAACTACCTGGGGGTTCAGATGAATGTTTTGAGGCACAGCGAAAGATTCATGTCAACCACTCTGGTTCTTAAAATTTGTGAACTAAGCCTCAT
Organism: Galagoides demidoff; assembly: GCA_963574575.1. Lineage (NCBI taxonomy): Eukaryota > Metazoa > Chordata > Mammalia > Primates > Galagidae > Galagoides > Galagoides demidoff. The sequence continues at coordinate 27,427 of CAUYQV010050465.1, forward strand.
TTTACTTTTCTACACCCAACTCTTGTCCTACAAGGCCTGACAATTTACGTTTGTCAGAACTCGTCCTAGAAAAAGTTTGTTGAAGACTGGATGAGGCCCTGGCATAGGCGTGTAGCTTCCTAAGGGGAGGACTTCAAAGGTGGCTATAGTGATACTCAGCAGTGAGCTGCGTAGCCCTGTCTCTAGGATGAGTTTACAAACTTAATTGTCTGCTTTTCTAAGACTAGGACAGTTGGTAATTACCTAATCAAGAAAACAGCTCTGTTTACTCTGCACATTTAAATTTTACAACGTAAACGGAGATGGGTGAAATTTCCCGTGGGTCTTCAACTCATGTTGCCGCTGCCAGTGTGGGGTTGCTCATCTGGCCGGCTCAGGACAGCCCTAAATTGGGCAATGCAGTGATGTCATCCAACAGAGCCGTGTGGCTAAACAAGCAGGATCTGTACGTAGTCAAGGAAAAAGCCTGCTCAATGGGAGGGAATTAATCCCAAGCAGCTAATAGGAGGAAAGGAAACAGGGCAGGAAACAGGGGAGCCCTGAGTAACTGGGCCCTCTGATCCCGCAGAGGAGCGTTACCTATTGGCCCCACTTACGGATTGTCTTGGAGGACTGAGGCTGATCCTGCAAGAAGACTCAACTTAGAATGTTTCACCTCCAACTTGGCCTTCCAGTTCCTGCCCAGATGTCTCCTCCTTTCTGAAGACTTTCCCTTCCTCCCTCCCTGGGCATAGCTCATCATTTCCTCCTGTGTTAGACCCAGGAACCCTGCATACAGTCCCTTGCAGCTCTGGTGACATGACAGTGTGGTTTTTTCATTTGTTCATCTGTCTCTTCTGTGAGTTCTGATCCCCTTAAGAGTAAGGATGATGCCAACTTACCCAAGGATCATGCCTGCTCTTTTGTGTAAAATTCTGGGGCATTCAAGTAACTCATATCACCTGGGGTCACCGAGTTATTTTTTTTTTCCCTCTGCAGCAGTGAACACCAGGAAGAATCAGTTCTTGTAACCTCTTTTGAGGGTTTAGAATCAAGAACTTCGGGACAAAATTCATCACGGGCTGACCCTGGGGAACTGAGGTACTACTTGGCCTGCTTCTTCTCCACCTTCTCCCTACCCACCCTGCAACCCAGCCACTTACTACTTAATGATCCCATAGGATGGAGAATTATTACAGACAGGAACAAGCCAATGGAGTAAACACACAGAAGGAAGCAGAAAATCGTTGATTCATACATACGGTCTCCGGAGAGAAAGATAAATAAACAGAGAGAGGGAGAGACATATAGAGAGGGGAATTCCTAGAGTTTTTTTTTTTTTTTTCCTTAATTCCTGTCCCAGGAGAAGCCTACTAGTTTTCTAATTCTCAATTTCCTACCCAACCTTCTACCATATATTTGCTGGGTTTTTTAGTTTAGTAGGTTTTACTTTCTCGTACAAACGACATTATTCCTAACCAAAGCACTTGTGGGACACACAGACTTTAGCATTGACCTGAGTGATTCACTAGTGGTGTGCACCTGTAAATTGGGGCTTGATTAACTATGTTCAGAACAACAACAACAACAAAATCTCTGCAGGGCCTCCCGTGAATGCAACCTTAACTGCTAAAGGTTATTTATTTTGCCTCATACTCTTTGTATTAAAAAGGTCACTTGATTTCTTTTAGTCAAACTAATCTGGATTCTAATCCCAGCTCTGCTCATTTCATAACTAAGTCAATTTAAAGAAGTTATAAAACCTCACTCTGCTTTAGTTTTAAAAAATTATTTTACTTCTCCAAATCTACTCAGAAGTAGAGAGAGCAATGTCATAAAAACCTACATACATATCACCCAGCCATGATAATTATCAACACAACTTCAATCTAATTATGAGACAACACCAGGCAAGCCTAAATTGAAGGACACTCTACAAAAGAACTAATGAGTACTTTTCAAAAGTGTCAAGGGCACAAAAATCAGGAAAGATCAAAGGACTGCCACTGGCCAGAATATGACAAGCTAATGTAATATGGGACCCTTGATGCCAGAAAACAAAAATGACATTGGTCAGAAAAAAAAAGATGAAATTACAATAAAACGTCTAGGTCAGTTGTTTTGTTTTCAGAATATCATGAGGGTACAAATGTGTCGGTTACATGAATTTCACACAGCTTGAGTCATCTCTAAGTGTGCCCTTCATCCCCCACAGTGCGCACTGTCCCCAGGAGGTAGGAATTTACCCCGCCCTGCCCCTCCCACCTCTGGTTTTCCCATGAGTTGTCGTTTTTTTGCCTGTAGGTTTTACTTGCTTCAAAGCTTCTGTTCACACTGTAGAATGAAGATGTCCTTGCTTTGGTTTGAAGAGAGACCTCCAAATGGGAATCTCAGATAACCAGTGAACATGGCCAGCCCGACCCCGGCAAGACAGTTACCTCTCAGTCTGCACACATTTTTTTTTTTATTTTAGAGAAATCTGATTTCATTTTAACATGCAATCATATTAAACATACATATAAGGAATTTTCATTTTGCCTCCAACTCCAGGGTAGAACTGATACCTGACCTGCAGGCCAAACGGGATTAATTGCTCTGAGCATTACAACTTTCAAAAAGGAGAAAATAAAATAACTATTTTAATTGCACAAACAGAAGCAAAATGCATCTGAGTATTTTTAAGTAAATTCCAGATATCATAATTTTCCATTCATATTTGTTCAGATATATGTCTCTAACATATAAGAATTTCTTTTTTTTTTTTTTTTGAGACAAAGTCTCAAGCTATCACCCTGGGTAGAGTGCCATGGCATCATAGCTCACAGCAACCTCAAACTCTTGGGCTTAAGCAATTCTCTTGCCTCAGCCTCCCAAGTAGCTGGGACTACAGGCACCCACCACAACACCCAGCTGTTTTTTGGTTGTAGTTGTCATTGTTGTTTAGCAGGCCTGGGCTGGATTCGAACCCACCAGCTCCTGTGTCTGTGGCTGGCGCCCTCCGGCTGAGCTACAGGCGCAGAGCCAACAAGTAAGAATTTTTAAAACATAAGCAAAATAATAGTTTCATACCAAAAGGAGTTTACAACACTCCTTAATATCATTATGTCCAACTTCCTCAATTTTCTCAAAATATTTTCTTTCTACAGTTGGTTCATAAATCAGGATCCAGGGTATGTATGATTTATTTGGTTTAAGCTCTCTTAAGTCACTTATTCTATCATGTCCCTACCAATTTTTTAGTGCCACTTCTGGACCAGAAAAACAGGGCTATTTGCACTATAGGATTTCCTCATTTCTGGATATGGTTGGCTAATGGTTTCCTTGTAATATCTTGTAACATATTTCTTTTTTGAGACGGAGCCTCAAGCTATCCCCCTGGGTAGAGTGCCATGGCATCACAGCTCATAGCAACCTCCAACTCCTGGGCTCAAGCGAGTCTCCTGTCTCTGCCTCCCAAGGAGCTGGGACCACAGGCGCCCGCCACAACGCCTGGCCATTTTTTGGTTGCAGCCATCATTGTTGTTTGGCGGGCCCGGGCTGGGGATTCGAACCTGCCACCTTAGGTGTACGTGGCTGGCGCCTTAGCCGATTGAGCCACAGGTGCCGAGCC
>CAUYQV010050468.1:0-22301 GCA_963574575.1 Galagoides demidoff
ATACAATTTGGAATGCTTACATTAAACCAGTTAACATAACCTTCACTTCACTTACTATTTGTTGTTTTAAGACATTTATACTCTACTTTTAATAGTTTTGACATGTACCCTTGCATTGTGCACAATAGGTCCCACCAAATATGCTCCCTCCTCCTGCCTCCCCCCTCCCCTCCCCTCTCCTTCTTCTTCTCTCCTTCATTCTGGACTGTAGTTGTGTTTTATCATTCATATGAAAGTGTGGGTGATTATATATTGGTTTCATAATAGTATTGAATACATTGTCTACTTTTTCTTCCATTTTTTTAAACATTTCTCTTTATTTATTTCAGATTAATATGAAGGTACAAATTATTAGGTTACAATGTTTGCATTTGTTAGGTAAAGTCTCTGTTGTATATGTCCTGTACTCAGGTGTGTGATATACCCTTACATTGTGCCCATTAGGTGGGAGCACATCAATCCCCCTCTGCTAAACATTTCTTTCTTTCTTTTTTTTCTTGACAAACTCCAAAAAGATATTTGTGAAGCATATGAAAGACAAAAGGCTAAAATCATAAATATATACATGTCTATTACAAAAGACCAACAATCCAATTAAAACAATGGCAAAGGATCAGGACAGAGGTTTTATCATGGCTTTCAAATGTATGATTAAAAAATTTTATCCTTACATGTACTAGAAATGCAAATTAAAGTCACAATGGAATATGATATTTACTTACCAAATTGGCAAAGAACATATATTTTATTTTATATCATGCTGGAAAGTTACTTTGCTTTAGCCTTCTTGTAAAGCAATTTAGACTTATATACCATGTTTGCTTTTTTCCTCTGAATTATTTTATTAAATCCTAACTGGGTATATTAATGCATTTATGGGGTACAATGTGCTGATTTTATATACAATTTGGAATGCTTACATAAAACTGGTTAACATAGCCTTCACCTCACTTACTTAATTATTGTGTTAAGACATTAATACTCTACTGTTAATAGATTTAACATGTATCCTTGAAATCTACACCATAGGTGAGGTCCCACTGATAACCCTCTGTGAAACCACCTTCTCCTCCCACTCCTCTTCCCTTCATCCTGGACGATAGTGGTGTTTTATCTTTCATATGAAAGCATGGTGATTATATGTTGGTTTCACAATAGTACTGAGTACACTGGATACTTTTTCTTCTATTCTTGAGATACTTTACTAAGAAGAATATGTTCCAGCTCCATGCAGGTAAACATAAAAGATGTAAAGTCTCCATCTTTCTATGGCTGCATAATATTCCATGGTATACATATACCACAATTTGTTACCACTTGGCAATTGTAAATTGGGCTGCAATAAATATTCTGGTACAAATAAATATCTTTGTTGTAAAATAATTTTTTGTCATCTGTATGTAGATAGCCAATAGAGGATTTCAAGTCTAATTTTAGTTCCCTAAGTGTTCTCCAAACTTCTTTCCAAAAAGAATGTATTAGCTTACATTTCCACCAGCAGTGCAGAAGTGTTCCCTTTTCTCCACATCCATGCCAACATCTGTAGTTTTGAGATTTTGTGATGTAGGCTAATTTTACTGGAGTTAGATGATACCTCAAAGTGGTTTTGGTTTGCATTTCTCTGATGATTAAAGATCAGCATTTTTTCATGAGTTTGCAGGCCATGTGCCTATTTTCTTCAGAGAAACTTCTGTTCAAGTCTCTTTCCCAAAATGAAATGGGATTATTTATTCTTTTTTTTTATTAACTAGTTTGAGTTCTCTGTGGATTCTAGTTATCAAACCTTTGTCAGAAACATAACCTGCAAATATCTTCTCACATTCTGAGTGCTGTCTGCTTGCTTTTCTTACTGTGTTCTTGGCTATGTAGAAGCTTTTTAGTTTAATCAGATCCCAGTAATGTTGCTTCAATTATCAGGGGGGTCATCCTCATAAAATATTCTCACAGACCAATTTATTTAAGCATTTTCCCTGCACTATCCTAGTATTTTTATAGTTTCATGCCTTAAATTTAACTCTTTTATATAGTGAGAATCAAGTTTTGTTACTAGTGAAAGGTGAAGGTCCAGTTTCAGTCTTCTACAGGTCACCAGCCAGTTCACTCAGTACCATTTGTTAAATAGAAAATCTTTTCTCCAATTAATGCTTTTGATAGGCTTATCAGAGATCAAATGATGATAAGTGGCTGGGTTCATCTCCTGGTTCTCTGTTCTGTTCCATACATCTACCTCTCTATTTTGTGCCAGTACCATGCTCTTTTGATCACTATAGATTTATAGTGAAGTTTAATAGTGTGATTCCTCCTGATTTCTTTTTATCTCTGTAATAGTAATGTCTTGGCTATTCAAGAATTTTTCTGATTCCATATAAAATGAAGTTTTATTTTTTTCCAGATCTTTAAATACGACACTGGTGCTTTAATAGGGATTGCATTAAATTGTATATTGCTTTGGGTAGTATGGACATTTTAACAACATTGATTCTTCCCAGCCATGAGCATGGTATGTTTTTCATTTGTTAACATCTTCAGCTGTGTCTTTTCTCAGAGTTTCATAGTTCTCTTTATAGAGCTCTTTAATGTCCCTTGGTTAGGTAAGTTCCCAGATATTTCATCTTCTTTGGCACTACCGTAAAAGGAATAGAGTCCTTGACTGTATTTTCAGCTTGATTATTGTTGGCATATGGATATACATACACTACTGATTTGTAAATATTGATTTTGTAACTGGGGACTCTGCTATATTCCTTGATCACTTCTAAGAGTTGAGTACCTGGGATTATTCAAGTATAAGATCATATCATCCGTGAAGAGTGAGAGTTTGATCTCTTCTGACCCTATTTGGATACTCTTTAATGCCTTCTCTTGCCTGATTGCCATGGCTAAGACTATTTTGAATAGCAGTGGAGACAATGGGCATCCTTGTCTAGTTACAGATCTGAGAGGAAATGATTTCAATTTTACTGCATTCAATATGATATTGGCTGTGGTTTTGCTGTAGATGGCCTCTATCTCATGGTCAGTTTAAGTAATGACCCATCTAAGCCTATTTTTTTAAGTATTCTGATCATGAAAGCTGGATGTTATCCAAAGCGTTTTCTGCACCATATGATTCCATTGATAGAATCATATGGTCTTTGTTTTTTTTTTATTTTATTTATTTGGTGTATTATATTTATAGATTTATATATGTTGAACCAACTTTGTTCAACAGGTTGAAACAACCCTGAATTAAAACCAACTTAGTCATGGTGTATAATTTTTTTGATGTGTTGTTGAATTCTGTTTGCCAGGATTTTATTGAACATTTCTGCATCAGTATTCATTAAAGATATTGGTCTATAATTTTCATTCCTCATTGAGTCTTTCCTGGTTTGGGGATCAGGGTGATATTTTCTTCATAGAATGTGTAGGAAAGTATTCCTTCTTTTTCTATGTTTTAAAAAATGTTATGTAATATAGGTACCAGTTCCCCTTTAAAGGTTTATAGAATTTGATGTAAAGCCATCTAGACTTTTCTTTTAGGGGAGGTTTCTATAGGTGGTGCTATTTCCAGGTTCCATATAAAGTGTATTCAAAATTTCTAATTCTGGCTGAGTCTAAGAAGGTGGAGTGCTTCCAGGTATTGGTCCACTAGATTTTTATATTTCTGAGAATAGTGGTTTTGGAGTAATCATTAAGGATTTTTTGAATTTCTGAGGTGCCAGTTGTTCTCTCTCTTTTATCATTTCTATTGATGATATTAGGGAATTTACTTTTCTGTTTCTTGTGAAGTTAGTGAAAGTTTAACAATTTTGTTAATCTTTTCAAAAAAACAACTTTTTTGATTCATTGATCTTCTGAATCATTCTTTCATTTTCAATTCCATTTAATTCTGCCCTAATTTTGGTTATTTCTTTTCTTCTGTTGGGCTGGGCTTGGGGTTGGAATGTTTTTCCTTTTCCAGTTGCTTCAGATGACCCATTAAGTTAACCTCTTCTCTGTCTGTTTCCTTGATGAAGGCTTCTAATGTTATAAATTTCCCTCTTAGGACTGCCTTTGTAGTATCCCACATGTTTTGATCATTTGTGTCTTCATTATCATTTTATCCCCCAAATTTGATGATTTCCTTCTTAATCTCATCTTTTACCCAGCTTTTATTAAGCATAAGGTTATTTTAGAGTTCATGATTTTGTTTGAGTATGAAGATTCCTGTTGCTGTTGAGTTCAACTTTGATTCAGTGATGGTCTGAGATAATACAAGGAATAATTTCTAAACTTGTGACCTAAGATGTGATCTTCCTCAATTTTGGAGGAAGATCTATGGGCTGATGAGAAGTATGTGCATTCAGTTTTATTAGTATAGAACGTTCTGTAGATGTCTGTTAAGTTCATTTGTTCTAGGGTCGAGTTTAAGTCTATTATTTGTTACTTTAGTTTCTTCTTGAAGAATCTATCCAAAACTGCCAAAGGGGTGTTAAGATCTCCAACTGTTACAGTGCAGGAGGATATTAAATTGTTCATATCTGTTATTGTTTGCTTTATAAATTGAGAAGCATTCTGGTAGTTGCATAAATGTTATTTATTGAAATCTCTTCATGTTGAGTTTTTCCTTTGACAAATATGTAGTGCCCATCCTTATATTTCCTTATCTTTGTTGGTTTGAAACCACTGCTGATAAAATAGCAACCCCTGTTTTTTTCTGATTTCCATTTGCCTGTTTTATAGATGTCTACCCCTTCATCCTGAATCTTTTTTTATCCTTTAGGGTAAGATGAGACTCTCGTGTGCAACAGATATCTGGCCTGAGTTTTTGTATCCAGTCAGCCAATCTGTGCCTCTTTATAAGACAATTTAAGCCATTCACATTGAGAGAATTAATAAGTATGGTAGTGTTTTGGCTGTCATGTTGTTCAAATGTGGAAATTTTAAATCCTTTCACCATTTTGGATGTTAGTTTTTGTTCAAGGCTTTCTGGGTGACTTTACTTTGGTGGTAGACCATTGAGCTGGTCATTATGGCAAATGGGTTTCAGTATTTCCTAGAGAGCTGGATTAGTTATGGCAAACTTCTTTAACATGTATAAGTTTGTAAAGTATTTGATTTCTCCATCACAAATGAAATTCAGTGTAGCTGGATACAGGGTGCTGGGCTAAAAGTTGTTCTGTTTTAGGAGATCGAAGGTCAATGAACAACCTCTTCTGGCTTGTAAAAGTTTTAGCTGAGAGATCTGCAGTCATTCATATTCTTCCCCTTGTAAGTTATGCTTTTCTTATGTCTGGCTTCTTACAGAATTTATTCCTTCATAATAACTTTGGTAAAGTTAATTTCAATGTATCTAGGGGATGCTTTATTTGGATTGAGTAGTGCTAGATTTCTGAAACGGTCTGCTACCTGAATTTCTGTATCTATTGCCATGCTTGGAAAATTTTCCTCCATAATATCTTGGAGTAGAGGATCAATGTCTTTAGGATCATCCTCTTCTCCTTTAGCAATTCCTATAAGACAAATAAATGTATGATATTTTGGTGTGATCCTAAAACTCTCTCAGAGAATGATCAGTTTTTGCTTTCCATCTCTCTGCTTCTTTGAGTGTTAGAAAATGTTGTCTTCAACTTCAGAGATCCCTTTCTTCTGCATGCTCAACTCTATTACTCAGGGTTTCAATTGTGTATGAAGCTCCTCGAATAGCTTTTTCATTTCCTTGAGCTCTGCTATCTCTTTTCTCATTGTGTCCATATCCTTGGAGATTTTGTCTTTGAATTCACTGATTTCTTTAATTCACTGATTTTTGTCTTTGAATTCACTGATTTTCTCTTGAGTCCATATCCTTGGAGATTTTGTCTCTGAATTCACTGATTTTCTTGAGAAAACTTTTGCAAAACTCTTTGGATTTCAATTTCCATTTTTTCCTCCATTCTATTATTTTTATTAGCCATCCATGTTCTAAATTATATTTCTGACATTTTAGCCATTTGTTTATGAATGGCCTACTGTATTTCCTTTGGCATTCTTTGGGGAAGTTTACCTACTCTGATTATTCACGTTGCCAGAGTTTTCTGTTGGTTCCACCATGATTATTTTTCTGTTGGTTCCACCATGATTATTTTTCACAATTTAGCTAGTAAAGCTGGTAGGGTGAAATTGGATCGAAGGTTTCAGGGGTTGTAGTTAACCAGCTGGTTACCAAAGAGCTGGGGCTTGTGATTGGGGATTTTTCCCTACAGCTTTACAAAGGTCCCTTTCAGTCCTGCAACCAGAGACTCTGAGGACCTGATTGATGTGATGGGGCTAGGTGGCTTTGTCTTATATTCAGCCAGCCTCTATCCAATCCTAGTGAGTTTGGGGATTTGGGCTGAAATCTCAGCTGGGGAGAGATACAAGCAACTAAGATATCCCTCCCCTCAGTAGCAACAACTGGAAGAGGAGAATTAGCGCCTTCCACTCCAGTGCTCAACCTTGGAGGGTCCCTGGGTTGCTGGTTCAGGTCAAGGGTTCCAAACCAATTGTCCCAGGCAGAAAAATTACTGATCAACTGGGAAAGTTCAAAAGGACTCCAGCAACCAGACAGCAGGAATCCTCTGGCAGCTCAAGTGTGGTTCCCTCCAGTGCTCAATTGAGTCAGGAAGGCCCACACAGCAAAAGAGTTATTCTAGAGGGTTTGGCAGCTCCTTCTCTGCCTTACAACACAGCCATGTTCTGCCACTGGTAACACTGTGTGCTGAGGCCTAGTTTCCTCCAATGAACAAATGCACCAGGGATATGTGCCTGTCAGAGTCAAAGGGGAATCAGTACCTCCTTGGCCATCCCAAGGTACTAGCATAGCTGGAGCATGCCACTTCCACTGTGCTGTGGCTCACCGTGTGGGTCATTGTGCCACTGCTATTGCTGTGCTGCTGCTGCTGCTGCTGCTGGCCCCCACTGCCACACATTTTCCTAGCACCAAGCCAGTCTTCCTCCCCCTGCATCTCCCCACTTCCACTCAAATCACGGTTTCAGTGCAGATGCACTGCAGCACATTCGCAAGGAACCCCTGAGCTCTGCAGGTGCAGGCCTCCAGACTGCCAGGCAAGGGGCGAAGGCAGGACTGGGAGTTCAGAATAGCAGGGAAAATATTTGTTCAACTTTTATGCCAGGCAAGAGAATGCCCAGACTCACAGTAGGATATCTCTAGAGAAGGAGTCCTGGCCTTCAGTAGCTCTTTCCTGGGGTGTTTAACAAGAGGTCTTATCTTCACTGTTCACTTATAGAGAGCACGCAACAAGCCAGTCTTTGGGGGGAGGGGACGGACTCTCGTCCTCTTTGGGATAGGTTTTATACCTGAAGTTTTTTTCCTTAGAGTCACAGCTTGCCTTAGCAGGAATGATGTGCACTCATCCATCTCTCTCAGCTCAGCTCCCAACCTTCAGCTTTATTGGGATCATTCTGACCATTATCTCTCCCTCTGGATGGGACCCTCTGTTGAAAGATGGCTTGCATTGGCCATCTTACCTCCTCCTCCAGACAGCAAAAAATCAAGATGGTTTTGATTTTTATTTCTGTGATGACCAGGAAAATGAGCATTTTTTCATGTGTTTGTTGGTCATTTGTCTGTCTTCGTGGGAGAAGGGTCTGTTCATGTCTCCTGTCCAATGAAAAATGGGATTATTTACTTTTTTCTTGTTGACTAGTTTGAGTTCTCTGTAGATTCTTGTTATTAGCCCTTTGTCAGATTCATAATATGCAAATATCTTCTCCCATCCTAAATGTTGTCTATTTGCTTTAATTGGTGTGTTATTAACTGTGCAGAAGCTTTTTAGCTTAATCAAGTCCCATTTATTTATTTTGTTATTGCTGCAATTGCCAATGGGGTATTTTTCATAAAATCTTTCCCCACACTTTCTTCTAGAGTTTTTATCATTTTGTGTCTTGGGTTTAAATCTTTTATCCATCATGAATCAATTTTTATAAGTGAGGGTAGGTCCAGTTTTACTCTTTTGCATGTGCCTTACCAGTTCTCCCATCACTTATTTTCTCAAGTAAATGCCTTTGTTTGGTTTATTGAAGATTAGATGGCAATATGTGGCTGATTTCATCTCTAGGATTTCTAGTATGTTCCATAGATCTATGTCTCATGCCAATACCATGCCACTTTGATCACTATAGATTTGTAGTATAACCTGAAATTTGTTAAAGTGATGCCTCCAAATTTGATTTTATTTCTTAGAACTAAGTTAGCTATTCAGGGTTTTTTCTGGTTCCATATGAAATAAAGAACTATTTTTTCCAAGTTCTTCAAAGTATCATTTTGGTGTTTTAATGAGGATTTCAGTAAATATGTATATTTCTTTGAGTAGTGTACACACTTTAACAATGTTGATACTCCCAGCCATGAGTGCGGTGTGTTCTTCCATTTGTTAATATCTTCTGATATTTCTTTTCTCAGGGTTGCATAGTTTTCTATGTAAAGATGCTTCACATTCTTTGTTAGGTATATTCCTGGCTATTTCATTTTCTTTGAAGCTGCTTTGAAGGGTACTGTGTCTTTGATTTGTCAGTTTGACTATTACTGGTGTATATGAAGGCTACTGCTTTGTGGACATTGATTTTTTAACCTGAGACATTACTGTATTACTTAATCACTTCCAGGAGTCTTGTGGTTGAGTCCCTGGGGTTTTCTAAGGTCATGTCATCAGCAATGAAGAAAACTTTGACCTCCATGGTACTCATTTAGTACCCTTTATATGCTTCTCTAGCCTGATTGTATTGGTTAGGACTTCCAGAACTATGTTGAGTAGTGGTGGTGATAGTGGATATCCTTTTCTCGTTCCACTTCTGAGTGCAAATGATTTAAGTTTTACTCCATTCAGTATGATATTGGCTATGGGTTTGGAGTAGATGGTGTCTATCAGTTTAAGAAATGTGCCACCTATGCCTATTTTCTTAAGTGTTCTTGTTAGAAAGAATGCTGAATTTATTGAATGGATTTTCTGCATCTATTGAAAGGATCAGATAGTCTTTGTTTTTGCTTCTATTTATATGGTGAATTACATTTATGGATTTGTGTATGGTAAACCAGACTTACATCCCTCGTATAAAGCCTACTTGATTGTGATGTACAGTTTTTTGATGTGTAGCTATATTCTCTTTGTTAGCATCAATATTCCTTAGTGAAATTGGTCTGTTGGGTCTTTTCCTTATTTTGGTATCAGGGTGATGTTTGCTTTATACAATGTTTTGGGGAGGGTTCCTTCCTTCTCAGTTTTTTTTTTAAGTTCTGTAGTATAGGCACATTGATACCTATACTTGCATGAAACTGGTCCAGGGCTTTTGTTGTTGTTATTGTTGTTGGGAGCTTTTATATTGTTGCTGTAATTTCAGTGTTTGATATTGGTCTGTTAAAGATATCTATTTCTTCCTGGTTAAGTCTACAGAGGTTATGTTATTCCAGATATTGGTCCGTTTCCTCCACATTTTCAAATTTCTGGGTGTCAAGGTTTTGGTATTAATCAGTAAAGATCTTTTGTATCTCTGTGGTATCTGTTGTTATTTCCCCTTTTTCATTTCTTGAATTGAGGTTATTAGAGATTTTACTTTTTCTGTTTCTAGTTAATCTGTCCATAGGCTTATTGATTTTTATCTTTTTGAAGATATTTTTCTTCATTAATTTTCTGGATGATTCTTTGGCTTTCAATTTCATTTATTTCTGATTTAATTTTGGTTATTTCTTTTCTCCTGCAAGATTTGGAATTGGATTTCTCTTCCTTTGCTCTTCCTTTGCCAGTTCTTGAAGGGGTTCTTTAGGTTGTTCATGTGTGTTTTTTTGGATGTGGGCATTACTGCAATAAATTTCTCTCTTAGGACTACTTTTGTAGTATCCCGTAAGTTTTGATAGCTATCGCTTTATTGTCATTATGTTTGAGGCATCTAATTATTTCCTTCTTTATCTCCTCCTTGGCCCAACTGTCATTCACCTTAAGGTTGTTTGGATTCAATGACTTTGTGTAGAGATGAAAGTTTTTTGTTGAGAGTTGAGTTCTACCTTTATTCTCTTATGGTCTGAAAAGATACAATATAAAATTTCTAAATTTTTATTCTGTTGAAGTTTGATTTGTGTCTTGGGATATGAACTATTTTGGAGTATGATGCAAGAACCAAAAATAAGAATACGTTCTTCTGGTGGTATACTCCGTATATGTCTGTTAAGCCTAGTCATTCTAGGATCATGTTTAATTCCTAGTGAATTAGGAATTCTAGTTATTAATGCCCCAGTTATTTATTAATAATTAATAATTCCAGTTATTTTGTTTACTTTCTATTTAGAGGATCTGTCCAGTTCTGTTGGTGAGCTACTGAAGTCCTCAGTATGATGGTGCTGTAGGATATCATATTGTTCAGACCCATTTAAGATGAGTTCATATATATTTAGAATAGATATGTCTTCCACTTGTATTGTTCCCTTCACCAGTATATTGTATTAATTCCTGTGTTTAATTTGGTGCTTTAAATCCACTTATATCTAAAAATAAGATCAAAACACCTGCTTTCTTGTGATTTCCATTTGCCTGAAATTGTTGTCCATCCCTTTGTCTTAATCTTGTTTTGCCCTTTGAGGGTATATGTTTTCTGAAGGTAGCATATACATGGTTGTGCTTTTTTATCTAGTCAGACAGCCTGTGCCTCCTCAGTAGGGAATTCAAGCAATTCACAAATAAATATTGAGAGAATTGATAAGTAGAGTGGAGTTCTATTCATCTTATTTTATGGATGTCTGATGTTTCCTTTTATCACTTGAACCATTACGGAATCTGGACTTTGACCTTTCATTTCTGGGTATCTTTACTTTGCTGGTGGACTGTTGTGATGGTCTATGTGTAGTATGGGTCTGAACACTTCCTGAGGATCTGATCTTGTAGTGGCAGATTTCCTCAATGATTGCATGTCAGTAAAATATTTGATTTCTCCATCAAATGTGAAACTTATTTTGGCATGATACAGTACCCTAAGCTGAATTTTTTTTTTTTTTGTTGTTGTTGTTGTTGTTGGTTTGTTTGTTGAGTATATTGAAAGTCAAAACCAAAAGTCTTCTGACTTGCAAAGTTTCAACTGAGAAATCTGCTGTCACTCTGATGAATCTGCCCCTTTGGGTCAATTGGTATTTATTTCTGGCTGCTTGCAGAATTTTCTCTTTCATTATGATCTTGGCCAGGTTCACTGCAATGTGTCTTGAAGGGGCCCTGCTTGAACTCAGATGAAGCTTGGTTCAATATCCATCTAAAAGGAATGTGTCAGAATTTTTTGATGCTTGGAAAATTTTCAGTTATGATATCCTCCACTAGGGCTTCCATACTTTGGATCACTCTTCAGGGAGATACCTATAATTTGTTTGTACACTTTGTGAAGTCCCATAATTCTCTAAGATATTGCTATGATTTTACTTTCTTCTTTTCTACCTCTTTAAATGGCTGAGTTGGCTCAAGAACCTTATCCTTTACTTCCAAGATTCTTTCTTCTCCATGGATTAATGTTACTGATAATTCTACCAAATCTTTAAATTTCCTGAATTGCTCCTCTAATTCCTTAAGCTCTGATATATCTTTCTTAATTACATTACATCTTTCATTCATTTCTTGGGTCAATTTTTGGATGTCTTTGGTGGTTTTCCACTTTTCCTTCAATTCTCTTCGTGATTTTTGCCATTCATAGTCTAAATTCCTTTTCCGTCATTTCCATAATTTCTTTATAGGAGGGATTCTCTATGGTAGATGTCTATTGCTCCCTTCAGGGGGGTTCTGGTTTTCTTGTTGGCAAAATTTTTTGTTGGTTCAGTCTCATATGAGTTTTCAACTTGTTCACTTATATCCCCTACTTTCTCCTTTCACTTACTACTATTCAGTTTTCCTGTCTCTGTGCTTGGGTGTTGGAGTGGACTTTTAGCACATGGGCAGTAGGAATAGAAAAGGGTGAAAGGGAGAAAAGAAAAAAAAATTGAAAAGTAAAAGAAAAAGGGGGAAAAGAAAGACAACACAAAATAAATGGGAAAATAATGGTGTTGGGCAGGGTGTGGTGACTAACATCCACAATCTTAGGACTCTGGGGAGTGGAGGCAGCTTATGGCCAGAAGCTGCTTGCTAGGCTGTGTGAGAACAAGACCACACTGCCACCAAATATAGGAAAAAATCAGGCATGTGATGCGGGGGTGGAGGGGTTTTCTTTGGGAGGCCAAAGCTAGAGGGATGCTCTAAACCCAGGATTTCAGGCCTCCATGAGCAAGGCCACTGCTGTGATCCCCCAGGACTCATAATAGGACTCTGTCCCATAAGTTAAATACAGAAGAAAATAATACAAAACAGACCCCCCCAAAATATCATGAATGTCATTTGAGAGATTTATGAAGGAAAGAGGAAAAAAATAAAAAATCATATAAAAATAAATCTAAGAGGAGAGAAAAAAGAAGAAAAAATAAAAGAAAGACCTGTAAGAAAGAAATATCAATATAAAAAAAGAAACAAAATTAACAACATGTTGCAATATATTGCCTATACATCAGGTGGCACTCCAGAACACACACACACACACACACACAATACAATATATTGTAGGGACATCAAGTGGTGCTCCAGTGATTAGGGGGAAAAAAAATAGGCTTCTTCTGCTGTCTGTTGTGCAGGCAAGAACTTATTACATGATGCCATTTAGACCCAGACTTGTTGTCTTGCTTGATTCGATTTTAATCTGGGCATGGTAGATGTGGGAAAGTTGAATCCCCATGCAGGCATGGGAACAAAGTCCTGAAGTTTACACCAGACTTTATGGAGGCTATGCCTTAGTCCTTTGAGCAGTTCCCTGAAGCCAGAAAGGAGTCTGTGTGGGAAGTGGGATCTGCCTAAATCCCCTGTGTCTTGTGGGAGTCAGCCCAGGGGTGAATGAGCCCACGAGATGAAGTTAAAGTCCAATACATGCCAGGACTCTATGAGGATGTTCCAAACTGGGCCTCCTTATGTACCAAGTAAGTCAAGGTTACTGCTCTCTCCATTTCTCTCCTATAGCTCTCCCAAAATAGCACCTGGCTACTAGGCCTCCTGCTGAGCAGATTCCAGGACCAAATCTACCCTCCCAGCAGTGACACTCCTATGAGTTCCTTGGCCCAAGTCCCCAGTTCTGTCCCAAAGAGGTCAAATTTTATTCTCTCCAACCCTTTGAGAAAGGTCCAGCTTCTTTGCACCTGAGAGTCCTGTGAAACCTCAGTTACTGCTCATTTCATATCATTCTCCATGCCTGGAGGTAAAAGGCCCTGCCAAATTTCAGTCTGGGATCAGTCCACCACCATAGGGTGTCTTAAGGTGTGTGGGGGAGAATTTCCTATGGACTTAATCCCTTAGGGATTCCACGTGTAGGATCTGTTCCTGGGTTGCTGCAATCCCTTGCCCCTGATCAGGGCCGGTTTCCCACTCTTCCCAACCTCTTTGGCTCCTAAAGTCTCAGTCTGTCTCAGCGCTCCATTGCAATGTTGTTTCTGGGTGGGATGATCCAATTTGGCTGGAGCCTCCACTCCCTAATCTCACTAAAAGCAGCTGATGAGGAGATTTCTCTAGTCCACCATCTGGGAGCCCCTACCATTTATGGTCATTTTTATTTTTGATACGGGAATTTGTGTCTTCTTTTTTTCACTCATTTTGAGAGATTGATTATTATGATCCTTGTGCTTAGAGTACATTGTGCTTATTAAACTTATAGCTTTATAGTTTTCAATACAAATAGAAAAGTTCTGGTCATTTTTGTTCCAGTTTTCCCCTCTTACCTCCTTTCTTGGGGGACCCCAATTACCTATTAGATTGCATGAAGTTTTCTCATGGCTGACCGGTGCTCATTTCATTTTTAAAATTTCTCTTTTCTCCATGCGTTTCTTTTTGTATAGTTTCCAATGTTAAGTTTTTAAATTCACCAGTCTTTGTGTCTGCAATGTTTAATCTGGTATTAATTCCCTCCAATGTATTTTTCAGCTCAGACACTCCATCCAAGAATCTAGTTTGTCATCTTGGAAAATGGCAAACTAGAAACATCTCCTTACCAGCTACTAGCATCAAGGTAAAGAAAAAAACTCTAATCACCTTTGGCTTGGTGAACCCACCCTGGGACATCACTCTGGGGCACAGTGAAGCAGTAGTGGACTACAGAAGCCAGTGATGTGGTCTAGAGCTAAGGAAAACCAGTACAGAAGCACCACCTGGTGTCCAGGCAATATCTTGACATGTAAACACACATACATAGTTACACACACACACACACACACACATTCCTTTTGGGTTTTGTTTGTTTGGCTGGCTGTATTGTTATGTTTTCATTTTCACTTTTTCTTATGATTCTTTAGCCATTTTTATTCTCTCTTACTTTTTTCTTTCTTTCCTTTTTTAAAAAATCTTTTTTCTACTTTTCTCATCTTTCCCACATAAACTACTATACAAGGGCTAAGATATCCCTTTTTCTTCAGCTTATATAATTGCATTTAAAATTTTTTTTATCAATGACTAAGCAAATGACATGAAATTTATGTTAACCAGGTGATTTCTTATTGTTCATTAACATCCTTTTCTTTTAGATTGAAGAACCCCTTTTATAGGACAGATGTGGTGTCAATGGAATCCCTCACCTTATCTCTGTCTAGGAAAGTGTTTATTTCTCCTTCATGTCTGAATGGTATTTTTGCAGGATATAATATTCTAGGGTTAAAGTTTTTGTCTTTTAGCACCTTGAATATATCATTCTACTCTCCTGATCTATAAAGATTCCACTGAGAGCACTGTGGCATCACAGCTCACAACAACTTCAAACTCATGGGCTTAAGCAATTCTCTTGCCTCAGCCTCCCAAGTAGCTGGGACTACAGGCACCCACCACAATGCCTGGCTAGTTTTAGAGATGAGGTCTCAAACTTATGAGCTCAGGCTGGTCTCAAACTTGTGAGCTCAGGCAATCTACCAACCTTGGCCTCCCAAGTGCTGGGATTACAGCCGTGAGCCACTGAGCCTGGCCCTCAGTGAATAAACTTTCTATCCCAATCTCTCTCTCTCCTCTGCCTCCTTTTTAGGCCAATAACTCTTACATTTGTTTTTTTGAGGCTGTTTTCTACATCTTGTAGGTGTGTTTCTTTTTTATTTATTCTTGTTTCTCGTCTTACTGTGTATTTTCAAATAGTCTGTCTTCAAGCTTACAAACACTTCTTTCTGCTTGGTCAGTTCTTTTGTTGAGACACTCAGATGCATTTCTCAGTTTGTCGATTGAATTCTTAAGCTCCAGAATTTCTACTTGATTTTTAAAAATTATTTCAATCTCTTTGTTAAATTTCTCTGATAGGCTTCTAAATTCCCTATGTTGTCTTGAAGTTCATTGAGCTTTTTCAGGACATCTATTTTGAATTCTTTGTCTGAAAGTTTACACATCTCCATTTCTTCAGGACCTTATTTTTGTTTTTTGTTTTTTTGGTGAGGTCATGTCTAATGAATGTTCCTGATACTTGTGGATGTTCCTCAGTGTCTGGGCATTGAAGAATTAGGTATTTATTTTAATCTTATTTGGGCTGGGCTTATTTGATCCCATCTTTCTTGAGAAGGTTTTTTACACGCTCAAAAGGAATTGAGTGTTGTGGTCTAAGACTTTGGTCACTGCATGCACATTAGCACCAGGGATGCCCCAACTCCAGTAATCTTGTGACCCTTTCAGACTCCTGGTGGTACTTCCTCATGGACTTGGGTAAGATGTAGGAGAATTCCTTTTATCGCCAGGTGAAGTCACTCACTCTCTTCCCTCACTCTCTGTGCTGAGCTGCTGCATTTTGGGGAGGAGCAAGGTGGGCACTATAGCCAGGACTGTGCTGGGTCCCACCTGA
The DNA here is from genome assembly GCA_963574575.1 of Galagoides demidoff. NCBI lineage: Eukaryota > Metazoa > Chordata > Mammalia > Primates > Galagidae > Galagoides > Galagoides demidoff. Next base: position 15,841 of record CAUYQV010050468.1, read on the forward strand.
AACCAGCTCAGGTACCCAAGTTTCAAAACAAAGTTCTCTAAAGGATTTTTTCCTCAAGTGGAAGAAACCTCTCCTGAACTGTGCTCCCTGTAGTTGGAGGAGGGGTAGCCCAGGCACTGGCTTGGCCACAGCTACTGGTGACTCACTTGGTCACATATACCCCAAGTCCATTGGCTTTGAGTCAGCACATCCACAGAAACTGCCCATGGACTGCAGCCTCTGTGGCCCTACTGCCATTTTTTTGTTTGTTTGCAGTTTTTGGCTGGGGCCAGGTTCAAACCCACCACCTCCGGTATATGGGGCCAGTGCCCTACTCCTTTGAGCCACAGGCAGTGTCCTGGCCCTACTGCCTTTTGAATTTAACCCAGGTACTGGCTGGTTTTTTTTTTTTTTTTTTTTTTTCAGCTAGAATGGGCCTTGCTATAACTCAGATTTCAGGGTAGAGGATTTCCCTCTTGCTAGGCTGGTCTCAGTGCTTCCTCTGTGGTCGCCAGAATAATTCTGCTCTGCACCAGGGCAGCCCTGAATTTCAATGCAAAATCCCACTATTATTTCCCTCTCCCTTCCTTGGGCACATAGATTCTCTTTCCACTTGTTGTGCTGGTGGAGCCATTCAGGGCGGTGGGGAAGGGGTGTCATAGGCAATGCAACACTCTTTTCTGCTATCTTCAGTGCCTCTTTCCTTGATAGAATGTTAAAACCAGCAGTGTGTTCCCTCACCTGATTTTTGGTTCTTCTGAAAATGCTTGCTTGTGTGGATAGTTGTTTAATTTGTTGTTTGTGTGGCGGGACCGTCTCTGGAGGTTTCTGTTCAGCCATCTCCCTCTGCCTCTTCCTCCTAGCTGCTATTTTTCTTAAGTGCTTGTGCAGAGTAGGAATTGACTGATGACTTGAGGGAAATTTTTACTCAGCATTTTGGGATCACTTTTCTGTTTACCAACTGCCAGAAATTTTGCCCCAGAGCCTTAGCTACTTCTATTTTGGCTAATCTCAACTCTTACCATTTTTTCCTCACTTCTAGTTTCCCACATTGGGGTTTTGAAAGGTGTCTCCAAGGAAATATTGAGTAGTTGAGGTACATGTATGTTCACCTTAAAGGGGTCTCTTCTTTTAAGGATCCTAGATCCTCAAGTCCTGCCTGTTTCAGTTCTCAAATAGCTTCAAACTTTTGTTCAAACAATTGTCGTATTTTTTTTTTGTTCACCTTTTATAAGTGGTTTTGTGCAAGAGTTATTCTGATAAAAGCTACTCTGTCCTTAGTTTTTTAATAGTATTGTCTTGCTATCTTATAAAACGTGCTAATTATCTTGTTCATAGCTAACCATTGGTATAGTAGTTATTTTCAAACACGTGTTACTCTTGCCTGTTTTATTCTAAACTTCATATGGGAGAGTATTTTATCAAATTCCAGTGAAAAATTTCATGTGTTGATTCTATATAAATATTGGAGGAGGAAATAATATCTTAAAAATATTCCTTTCTGGGTGGTGCCTGTAGCTCAAGGAGTAGGGCGCTGACCCCATATACCAGAGGTGGTGGGTTCAAACCCAGCCCTGGCAAAAAAATAAATAAATAAATAAATAAATTTCTTTCATTTTAGAAATGTGGAATAGTTTCCCGTTTTTTTTTCTTTTTTGCCCTTTTATAAGTATCAAAAAACTAGCTCAAATATGAACAATTTTTTTGTCATAATAATATAAACACCAACTTTTGATTTAACAGAAAAATTACATATGATTTTAGATAAAAAGGAAGAGAATGTGAGTAGTGGTACAAAATAGCTAGATCATCTGCCATAGGAATTCTGTCATGTCTAAACTTGATAAGTAAAAAATAACAGTGTAAATATACTTTAAAAAATGGAGGCAAATGCCAGAAGAATCAGCTTAAAGAGTTTAAAGTGTTTGCCTCTGAGGAGCAGAACTGAGAGGTGTGACAAAGGACTGCTATTTTTAATACTACTCTTGGATCTAAGAAAAGTGATGTATATGTATTATCCTTGAAATAAATTACAGAAAATGCAGATAACTTTTTATTTAATAGAATGCTTTTAGAGTGGTTTTAAGTTCACGTAAAACTGATCAGAAAGTACGGAGGTTCCCACATGCCCTATGCTCCATCCTTCCTTCCTCTCAAGGTCAGCATCATCCACAGGTGGTGCATTTGCTGTAGCCCCACAGTGCGTAGTTTGCGTTAGAGCCCACTCTTTCTATGGGTTTTGACAAGTGTATCATGACATAGATCCACTGTTATACCGTAATAATTATATTATAATAATTTCACCATCCTAAAACATCCTCCGGGCTCTGCCTATCGATCCCTCTCTCTCTGCTACCTCCTGACAGCCGCTGGTCTTTTTACTCTTTACCTGGTTTTATCTTTTCCAGAACGTCATAGTTGGAATCCGAGCGTGTTGTCTTTTGAGATGGTGCCCTACTGTCTGATTGAAGCAGTTTATTTATCCACCTACTGCAGGACATGATTGTTGCTTCAAAATTATGGCAATTTATGAATAAAGCTTCTATAAACATTCAGGTGCAGGTTTTTGTGTGATCATTAGTTTTCCACTCCTTTGGATAAATATGAGATCACTGGATCGTATAATAAAATCTTATTGTGATAAGAAACTGTCTTCCAAAGTGGCTGTACCAATTTACAATTCTTCCAGCAATGAATGAGCGTTCCTGCAGCTCCACAACCCTGCCAGCATGCACCATTCTCACAGGTGCTCCCTGGTATCTCCTTGTTATTTTAATTTGCAGTTCCTTAATGACACGATGCTGAGGATATTTTCATAAACATATGAAAATGGATATCTTCTTTATCTTCTGGATATCTTCTTTGGTGGAGTATCTCTGATTCATTTTTAAATTGAGTTGTCCTTTTCTTATTGTTGAGTTTTTAGCATTCTTTTTTTTTTTTTTTTTGCAGTTTTTGGCCAGGGCCAGGTTTGAACTTACCACCTCTGGTATTTGGGGCCAGTGCCCTACTCCTTTGAGCCACAGGCACTATTCTGAGTTTTTAGCATTCTTTATATACATTTAAAATAAATATAAATTTCACGCAACCTTTATGGACACCCTATACTTTGGAAAACAATCTTTTATCACATATGCCTTTTGCAAATATTTTCTCCAAGTCTATAGCATTTCACCATATTTATTTGGTGAAATATTGTGTTAAGACATTTATGTTCTATATTTATTTCTAAGTATTTCATTTGGGGATGCCAGCATAAATGGTATTCTGTTTTTAATTTCAAATTGATTGCTAGAATATTTTAATTTTATTGCTGGTACATAGAAAGGAATCGACTTGTATATCAAACTTGTATTTTGCAACCTTGCCAGAATCGCTAGCAGATTGCTTTTTAAGTGATAACAAAGATTTCTCTAGTTATATTTTTCCATTAGATCAAATTATATTTGATACATTAATTCCTAATATCAAAATATTCTTTATTTCTTAAAATAAACTGCTTGGTTTTAGGTGGTGATTCTACAAATTTGCTATACTTTTCAGTCTTCATAAAAAATAACTAGATCTTCTTTTGTATACCTTAGAATAAATTATTATATGTCATATAGCATCTGAACTCTCAAACTTTGGAGGAATTCTTTCTTCCCAAGTTTTTGTTACATTAGCAAACTGCTCTTTTTCCTTCAATATCACATGGATCCCATGGGTGCCAGGAAAATCTCTCCTCACCCCTTTGATATGGTATTTCTCTTATCAAAGTCTATTTCAGACTGTAGCATAATGACTTATTATCTTAGACTGCTTTTGCTGCTTTAACAAAATATCTGAGAGTACTTTATAAAGAAGGGAAGTTGATTTCTCGCAGTTGTGGAGGCTGGAAAGTCCAAGGTCGAATGCCCCATCTGGTGTCTTGTGAGGGCCTTTGTGTTGTGTCCTCACCTGGCCCAGAGCAGAGGGAAAGAGAACAAGGTCTGAGCGCTGCGTGAAGCCTCGTTCAAAAAGGACTCAATCCAATTCGCTCAATCCCAGGGATCTCTCATGGTCTAATCACCTCTCGGGGGCCCTGCCTCTTAATACTATCTCCCATTGGCAACACTGAAATGTGGAGAGGTGGCATTTAAACCATAGTACCTATTTTCTTTTTTTCTCCTTTTGTTAGTTTCTAACTGCTGTAGTGGCAGCAGTGTGTCTCTCTTGGTGACTACTGTAACACCAACCCAGCACAGAACCCTGTGTGTGGAAGGTGCTCCAAAGACATTTGAGCATAAAGGAGAAGTTTGTCTTTGTTATGATGTGCTGAATTTTCTTTTTAAGACCAAATATATTACAAGCACATTGACACTTTAAAATTAGACGTCTTCTTTGCTTTTGAGAAATGAAGTTTTATGTACCTGTAACTATTAATTATGTTTTTACTTTCAACTGCTTTTTGCCACTTGATCTGTCAGAGACTTAAAAGTGTTTTTTGTGTAGATCTTAAAAGATTTATTACACGTTTAATGCTGTGTATCTCTACAAAATTTTTCTTGATGGTGCTGATGTCTTCATCGTGAATTTTCTTTTATCTTTTGCAGAACTAATTTTCCTGTCCATTTAATGTTCTTTGCCATAAATTTATCTTTTTATGAAATTAAAATGTAAGTGATTTCATTAAAAATGTGTGTGGAAGAATGGGGGGAAGTTCCCTGAGGGCACACTGAGCTGCTTACTTTTCCTGTTTCTTCTCCTAGCCTGTGACTTTATCCTCTGCTCCAGAGCACAGCCTAATTCAGCCTGGGCCAGTTTACATCTCTGATAGCTTTCCAGAATGAATATAGATCTAATAATGTCAGCGTGGGGCCACAGAAGAAGAATGGCTGTAGGCATCTTAAAAGTAGAGCCGTAGAAGGGGGGCTGTGGTCTGGAGCAGAGGAGCCTCACTTTCTGGTTGGTGACTCCAGACCTACGTCTCTATCGGGCACATGGAAAGGCATGGACATGAGCAAAGCTTTCATACCCAGAGGCTATTCTTTTTTTTTTTTTTTTAAGACAGAATCTTACCATGTCATCCTTGCTTCAACCTCAAACTCTCGGGCTTAAGCAATTCTCTTGCCTTAGCCTCCCTAGTAGCTGGGACTATAGGTGCCCATTGCACTGCCCTGCTATATTTTTGTTGTAGTTGTCATTATTGTTTAGCAGGCCCTGGCTGGGCTCAAACCCTCCAGCTTCAGTGTATGTGGCCAGTGCCCTACTCACTAAGCTTCGGGCACTGAGCCCCAGAGGCTATTCTGATTGGCTAGTGCTGGGTCTCACATGTTCACCCATCCTTCTCTTGCTATATCCTTCCATTTTTGAGATTGAAGCATGACTCAGCTGTTAATTGCATTTCAGTTGGGCCTTGCATGCTCTGTGGTAATGCCCTCAGGTCTGAGATATCCCTGGCCTCTATCCATTAGTTTCGCAGTGTCCTCCCCTGGGTGTTTTATGTTATCTTGGGAGCATAGTCCTTGACCTGCCCACTGACCTGGGTGTGGGTGACTCCTGGGAAGCACACCTCCAAAGTCTCCAGTCAACCATGTTTCATTTGAGTCTACTCTTCCCCTTTGTGCAGACTGCTTAAAAGGAGTCTTTGTTTCAGAAGGAACTTTACACTTTGTGCAGTTGGTGTATTTCTGAAAAGTTGCTCATTTTTATTGCAGGCTTATTCACTGCTGGGGGTTGTGCCAAATGTGGGATTTGATTCCTTTGGAAGGAGAAACCTCTGAATTTCATACCCTCTTGTCCCTCTTACTGCTGATGGCCTCGGGTTCTGTCTGGAGCTCTCATCACTGAGAAGCCCCCACTGTGCTTTTCCTTCCAGCTGGGCTCTGGAAGGCCATTGGTTCAGCAGGGTTTGGCCCTGTCCAGCGCTCCCCAGGAGGTCTGTGTGCAGCCTCCAGCTTTCAGTTGGTCATCAGGCTACTGTTTCATTGGAGCCCCAAACACAGTAGGCTGTGTGCTTACCAGGTTATACTCAGCGATGTGGTGGTGGTGACGGTGATTATAATTGCTCTCATTTCCTGAAAGCCTGCTTCCTGCCTACCAAGTGGTTCTAAGTGCAGTTCTAAGTCCCTTACGTGCATTAAATCATCCAATCCCCCCACCAGTTCTATACATATAAATGCTATTATTAACTCCTTTTTTATAAAAAAGGAAATTGAGGAACAGAGCATTTTAAACCCAGGGTCATTCAGCTCACATGTGACAGAGCAGGAGTCGAATGTAGGCAGTCTGCCTCTTAACAGCAATATTATGCCATCTTATAGGTAATTAATTAACCATTGAATCCCTCTATTTGTTTAAACTTTTAGGTGAGTTGGAGAATTTTTTTTTTTAAATTTTTTTATTGAATGATAACTATGTACATTAATACACTTCTGGGGTACAGTGTGGGGTTTTCACATGCAATCTGAAATACTTCCATCAAACTGATCAACACAGCCTTCATGTCATTTTCTCAGTTA
>CAUYQV010050470.1:0-13712 GCA_963574575.1 Galagoides demidoff
TGTATTTTTATGAAATTTTAACAAATTTATGTTTTTTTTTGCAAAAAAATTTAAGGCTGAAATTTAAGTGCTGTAAAAAAACCAACAAAAAAAAAAAAAAAAAAAAAAAAAAAGAGGGGAAACAAAAGACAAAAAAAAAAAAAAAAAAAAAGAAAGAAAGAAAAAGAAAAGAAAAGAAAGAGAAAGAAACAGGCAGAAATGAACAGAGACCAGATAGTGCCAAGGTGTGCCAGACACAATAGCTCTTTTCTTTCCCTAGGACATTTGAGATTCTAATGAGGAGAACCACTCCATCCTGCCCACACTACCACTGAGTCAAAACTGTGACTCTCAGGGAGAGTCAGCAATATCAGGAAATCTTTTGCAAATGAATCTAATGGGCAGTCAATTCCACTCCTGCTGAAATTCCCAAGATCCCCAGTGAGATCTGTTTTGGAGCAGGAAAACCTGAGCCTCCTATATGCCATGCTAATGTTAATGACTCCCCCCCATCTCACCCCTCCTCTATTTCAGAAGACGGATGGAGGAAAAGCAGTTTGGAAGACCTGTTTCCCAAAGCCATATTGTTAGAAGGCTTAGGCATTGTCTCCCAATTAAATACATCTGGACTGACTCGATTTTAGATTGAATTTGACTAAATTGTTTAAATGTCAAGCAGATTCAGCTCCACCGTGTCCTTGGAAACACGGTATCTTCCAAGCTGCTGCACTGCTCTGTGAGTGTATGAAAAGGAGAGGGATGGGGGAGGACAATTCTGATCCACAGCCACTCTTTGAACTCATGCCATGTACCTGGTTCCGTGACTCAGAGCCATATAAAGGCATGGTGCCTGTTTTGGGGAAGTTTATAACAATGTGGAAGCATTTATTCTTCTTCAAGTGTGAGATTGACGGCCTTAACCGCCATGCTGTATTCATCTTGAATCAGCTCCCTTCCAGCCCAGGCATTAAAATATGTGAGGAATGACCAATGGAAGACTGTCCATTATTACAGGGCAAAAAGGTCCAAGTAAATAAAAATAACGGAGCAGTCAAAACACAAAACTCAGGACAAAGGAGGGGGGAGGGAATGATTCTTGAACTTGAATCCAAGGAGAGGCGTGGTTGGGGGGTGAGGACTGCAGGCATGTGACTTAACCTCTTGAGAGTACAGAATTATTTCCTTAGAGTTTATAAATTGATCCTAAATAAAATACCCCCAAACCTCCAAATGTGTATTGGATTTTTAAAATGACAGTACCGTGCAGTATAATTGTGTAGCCTGCCAAACGCCTGTTCCCTCTAAATTGCCAACACAACTGTTGAAAAGACAAAACTGAGTTTTTTGCTTATTGTGGCAAAGGAGAACACCAAGAAGGGAGCTCAGGCAGGGGAGAGCCAAGGTTGGGTCTTATTGAAGTTTGAGGTTTGGCTTAAGGTGGGTGGTTCAAAGCAGGAGCCAGGTTAGGACTGAGTAGGGATGATGATCCCTTTGTTTTTAACGAAGAGTTAGAAGGGTTTGGGGGCATAAAAGGCATATTGCTGCTTCCTACTGAAGAGTTGATGGATGTTTTTGGAAATTGAACTAATGAATGATCAAGTTATTTGCCTGCCTTTGCTAGGAATAGCAAAATTATGCTAAAGAAAACAGTTCCTGGGGCAGTGCCTGTGGCTCTGGCCCCATATACTGGAGGTGGTGGGTTCAAACCTGGCCCCGGCCAAAAAAAAAGAAAAGAAAAGGAAAAGAAAACAGTTTCTGGGTCTATGAATCATGCTACAATCTGGGTCTACAATCATGGCAGTTTGGGAGGCTGAGAAGGGTGGATTGCTTGAGCTCAGGAGTTTGAGACCAGCCTGAGCAAGAGTGAGACCCCATCTCTACTAAAAATAGAAAAACTGGCTGGGGGGGGTCATGGTAGGCACCCATAGTCCTAGCTACTTGGGAAGCTGAGGCAGGAAGAGCCCTCAAATCTAGGAGCTTGAGATTACTGTGAGCTATAATGCCATGGCACTCTACCCAGGGCGACAAAGTGAGACTCTGTCTCAAAAAAAAAAAAAAAAAAAAGAAAATAGTAGACTAAAGTCATGTTCATGTCGGCAGTAAGCTGGGTGCACAGGTGGGTGGTTTTGGTCATCAATGCCCAAAGTCTGTGTAGGGATAGATAGATGGTTCTCAATCCTCACCATTGGGTAACAGCAAAAGAGATGCCAAGGGACAGGTGTGTAGAAGGATCTGACCAGCCAGCCATGCACAGTCTCACTGATCCATCACCTCGCCCCAGCTGGGTTATTTCATCACCACTGGCTCCATTTCCTCGTTAAAATAAGAATAGTGCTACTCCTTGGTATGCATCTCTGAGGTGCTAGCTTCTTCATTTGTTGATTCATTCACTTCTTACAAAAACCTTTCACAGAGGAGGACCAGGCTTAACATGGCCTTTGCCTCCATGCTCAGCCCAGATGCTGAGAACTGGGAACAACACTTGTGTCCTTTCCTGTGATTTCTTTCTTCCTCTGACTTCATCAGTATACTTTGCTTTTCCAAAGAGTCTCTTACAAGGCAGATGGGTGGATTGCTCAGTATAGGACCCATTAATTCTTCAAAGGACCCGTTAATTCTTCAGGGAGGCTTGGGTGCAGTGGCTCATGTTTATAATTTTAGCACTTTGGGAGGCCCGGGTGGGAGGATCACTTGAGCTCAGGAGTTTGAGGCAAGCCTGGTCAACAGAGGGAGACCCTGTTTTTACAAAAATTAGAAAAATTGCTGGATGTGGTGGCGCACTGGTAGACCCAGCTACTCAGGAGGCTGAAGCAGAAAGATGGCTTGAGCCCAGGAGTTTGAGGTTGCAATGGGCTATGGCAATACCACTGCACTCTAGCCTAGGTGACAGACAGAGAACCTGTCTCAAACAACAACAACAACAACAGCAACAAGAACAACAAAAATCCTCTTTGACAGTTTGTATACTAAAATTCTTTGTTTGGTTTTAAAAGCTTCACCTCCATCTTTCTATAAATCCTCAATGGTTGTGTTGTAATCCTTCCTCAATCCAAGCCAAGCCACGTCTTTGAAAAACTCGCCTTAAGTCTGATTTCAAATTCTAAGTAAGTTCTAATCTTGCTTTATTCCCCTGTAAGACTCCAGAATTCACGGTGGTTCCCTGTGGTAAACTCTTATAGTGTGGTTAACAAGAAACTCAGCTTTGTACCATCAACAGGTCATGTTCAAGACATAGTTTCTACCCACAAATATGTAAATGATAAGTGTCGGGGCTGGGATTCAGCACCAGCTTCACTCCTTTCCAACGCCTTCTTTCCTAACCACCACATAGAGTGCTTTTCCTGGGGGATGTTGGGATTACAACTTCTGGGAGAGATTTGAACAAAAATAAAACTTCGGGACCAAAAAGCAAACATAAAATCCCCAGAGTCAAACCAACACCTGAAAGTTATTCCACCCAGGCAATTTTCTTTTGCATTAGACACAAGTCTATGTGATTATGTAACAGAAAATTGACTCTGCAAAATAACTATAATTGTACCATCTGACAACTAAACTACACGAGAGAATAGCAAATTCCTCTTAAATGAATACCTTGTAAAGGGATCATGAGAAGAACTAGATACGTAGAGGTCCTACTTTGATTTTTTGCTGACAAACCCCCTTTGTCAATATTCTTTCACCAGCTGTTCATTTTAAAAGGCGTCAATGTTCTTTTTGTTTGTATCCTGTTTGCTGTCTGGTACAATTACAGAGTAAATGAAGTTGGGTACCACAAGATGCATTACGCTATTCACTCTAGAGTAAGCCATACTTAGGTTTGCAAGAAATTTCTATTGTAATCCCAGGTTTCATTCTATTGGAACTTTCCAAAACATTGTTCCTTTGGGGTAAAAATTTTCCTTGCTTCTTTTGAGGCCAAGAAAAAAGAATTTTTTTTTTTTTCTTTTTGGAGCCTAAGGAAAAGATGGCCTGCAGCTGCTTCTGAATTATGGGTGAATTCAATCAAAGAAAAGTTGTTCCCATTGTAAAATATTTTATAATCTCTGCAAAACTCAACAAATGAAAGTTGTCCCAACAGAAACCCTCTATAACATTGAGAGTTATGTAAAAGGCAAATTTAATCTATATGTTGATTGTTTTGGTTTCTAGGTGAAGGAAACCAAACAACCCTACCTTGTCAAAATATTAATGAAGCAAATGGTGAATTTGGTCAATTCGAATGCGTAGCCTTTGCAAAAAGGAGAAAAAATGAAAAGGCAGCATTCTTTCTTTGCTTATTGGCAAATATTTACTAAATGTCTACTTCCTACTGAACATTGTGTGGCCATCACATTTAATCTCTCTGATACCCCAGTGGGGTGGGTACAGTTTTGCAGATGAAAATACTGAAGCACAAAGTGACACAAATTAGGAAAACAACTAAATACAATGAACATTTAGTAAATCAATGTAAATGAATTCATTCTATTCAATGAACATTTGCTGAGTGCCTGCTGGGTGCCATTAAGACCACAAAGATAAGGAAGGAAGATAAACTTTCTGTTCCCAGAGACTTTATAAACACTTCAACTGTGCGATTTAAAATTGGACACCAACTTTATGGCCACCCTGTATATGATCCCTAATTCTATCCATTGTTCTGTGAAAGATACAGTCTTTGGGGGAATGTTAGGGACAAGGACCCCCTTACACCATATAGTAAAAGAAAAAGCAATACCACCAAGAGAATGATAATAATAATCTTCTCAACATTTAGATCCTAAATATCTTAAAATATTAGTATTGGAGAGACATGATTGTAGTAAGGCTGTGGCTGACCCAGGCATCATGATGTTTGTTTTAGAGCTTGAAGCATTTGTAGGAGTAGAAAATCTAATTTTTTCATTTTCAAACTCTATTTTTAGGTATCCAACACAACAGGGTAGGGATATAGACTCAGGAAGAGAAAGCAGGAACAAAAGGAAAGAAGGCTCTGTCCTCCATTCAGAAAGAACAATTACTTTATCTGTTTTAAATATTAATTTCTAATATTATTGGAAGAAGGAATTCCACTGCTATGAATAAAAAAAGAAAGAAGACATTTCGAAATCACTTACCTAGTCTAAATCCTTTTATATCCACTATATCATGTCTTCTCTGAGTTGAGATGAATAAAAAATAAGAATAACTAGATTAACGAATGGTCAAGACAAGATATCAGATGTGATCAGAATTAATGCAGATTGTCATCCCGTAGATCTTACCCAAGAATTAATTTCCATGTTGAAGAAGCCAAGAGGATCAGGCAGTTCAAGAGGCATGGGTTTATTCACTTCATTAACAAGGGATTTCAGATCGGAGATGGAGCTGTAAGATAAAAACATCATTTAGCGGAAGACCATGGTAGAAAGAAATGACTTACTACAAAAGAAAACCTCCCACACATGGGAGTCAGCAGATCCATGATAATCATTTATCTTGTTCAAAAGCATCAAAGAAAACCAACCAGATCACCTTTCTCCATTTTCCAGAGAAAATCATCCACCATGTAAATGAAAGCCATCCTGGATCGGAAGACCCTTTACCATCAGACAAAAAAAAAAAGTTATCAAATCCATGTAAAGAATACCCAGGATTAAGGGGCAATTTGTCAAGATTAGGAAAGTTCTTTAATCATCTAAGCACAGATGTTTAGAAGAAACTGCACCCTTCAAGAGATGGTGTGCCTTCATACAGCGGAGAAGCTATTAACATTACTTCCTGTAGTACTTTGCAGTTTTGGAAGTAGCCACTAACCCTTTATCAGCTGACACAGAATCCAAACCCACATCCACACCTATGACACGTGGAAACTGACAATGCCGGGTTGTAGATAACACGCTCTGTAGCAGAACTGCATCATCCAACCATCAGTAATAGGAGAGAAGACCCTTCAGGGCAGAACCAGCTTGTCTTCATCATTACTTTTGTCCCTGATGCCTAATATGATGTCTAGCGCTTAGTAGAAATGTGCTAAATATTTCTTAAAAGAATTAATACATGCATAGGAACAACTCCAGGAAGCGTGACAGTCAGCAAGTGCTATACTGACAATAAAGGTGTTGGTGGGGTACGCTGGACAGAATCGACAGTCAGAGAAACCAGAGTTTATTCAATGCATTCAATGTCAAAGAACCGGAAAATGGGACAAAAGGTTATATCCATTGGGAAGTCTCTCATATGCTGTATTTTGTAGGGAAAAGCCATAAATGGCCTCTCTGATCATGGTAACCCAGGCTGGTGGAATTGCAGTGCAGCAATTCCCTGCATTGCCAAATTAATGCTAAACATGAAATAAATCCCCGGTTCAGGGCCACTTGAGTCGCATAAACTACCACCCTAATCTAGTGGTAGTTTGTAACGTTTTTAACCAAGAATATCATCTGAGTCACACATGGTTTGATAGACTGTACTTGAGTTTGATCAAAAAATATGGAAACAGGTTGAGCAACACTTACAAGAAATTTGTCCTGGAGTTAACCACCCAATGAGGCTTTATTTATGTTGTGGGATTAGAGGTGTACTAAGAGGACCCCTTCATAAAAAAAAAAAAAGTGTCTCCCTTCTCCTGCGGTGTCATCTGAAAGTTCATCACTAAGCAGAGTGGTGAAGTGGAATAAGCACTGGATTTAGCATCAAAGTTGCCTAATCTCCAATCCCAGATTAGCCAGGAACGTGTGTAACCCTGAGCAAATTCCTCCCTTCTCTAAAGCTTAATTCAGAGCATTTGAGAATAATTCCTGTTTGGTGGGGTTATTACAAAGTATAAAAAGGATAGGATGTGAGGTCCTTGACTCGTGATAGCTGTTCAGTGCATATTAATATTGCTGTTTTCATTCATTCCTTGAGATATGGTGGCAATGTGGTCAATTCTTGAACGTTAGCACCTTAGCAGGGGTTAGTCCTTAGTAACTGAGAAGAAGCTGCATCATGGAACCAGGGCTGGATACTGGGAGCCAAAAATAAATTTCTGGTTGCTAATTCTAAGTTTCCTCTCTCATTTTCTTCTACTTTGAGGCAGCCAGCCTCTTCTCCAGACAGCAAGGAGTTACATGGATTACATAAGAAGCCACTGCCTATGGCTTTGAGGTATTCCTGCACAAACGTGGCCACTAGTTCAGCTCAAGTCTGTAGGGTTGCAGTTCAAGTTCGTGGGAGAATTTTAAAGGAGAATGGACAGCCACCCCCTTCCCTGGACAAACTCTCCTTTTAAATTTCAGCATTTATGAAAACTGATTGAAATTCTTATCACTCTCATGGTATTTCTAGAGAATTAAAGTACACAAAGCCTTTGTTAATAAAATGAAATAAATAAAAATAAAGGGGTCATGTGTTTCCATTGTGCTAAACACAGGAAAGTTCTGTTTTGTTCTTTATTCCTCTAATATAAAAAAATCTTATCAAAACTTCCTCTTCTGTAAGACTGGGATATGAACTCTTTAAACCAGCTGCAGAGTCATGCCAACTCTTTAAGATGGTAAACATGTTTCAAAAGCACGTTTCCCAATGATATTCTTTGTAGAAAGATGGTAGTTGATAGGACCCCTGAAAATGTTGGTCAGCATGCCTCCTAATTTTTCATGTGCTGTAGAGGGATTATCTAATCATAAAATGCCAACCCAGGAGTCTTCTACTAATAATTAAAAACAGAAGAGAGAGTCAAGTGCCATGAAGCACTGATTTTGTTTACATGTTTTATCAGCAAAGAATGTCGGTAATGAAATAAGTACCAGTAGTCATGCACGCAATCTGACCAAAGAATTTGGGCGCGATTTTGAGAAATGTCTCAAGTATGGTCTAATCATTACACTTCAGGAGAAGGTGAAATCTTACCTTATCCTAGTACTCTAAATGTAATTTATAGCCTTCTGTTAGGCAAAAAAAAAAAAAAAAAAAAGTAAAATAGGGTGGGTAATCTTAAGGCAAAAATGTTTTGCATGGCAATTAAAGAATGAGATTTGCGGAACTTCATCTAATTAGTATTCCAGATAAGCCATATCTTTTCTGAATTTTTGAATTTATAAATGGCATTTACAACATTCCATAGGAATGACATACAGAAAAATACATAGCTTACCCTTTAATTGAACTTAAAAAAATGTAGTCAATGAAGATTATTTGAATAAGACAGACCCCTAGAAAATCTACAGTTGTTGGTTTCTTCATCTGCCCTTTTATTATGTCCTGTGCACCAGGTGACCATAGGAAGACATTTATTTATATCTTTCTGAGTATCTTTCTTTTAATGGTCTATGTATCTGTTTATTTTGACCTAAAATCACTTTAATAAGAATGACTGGCAGTTAATAATGATCGTGTGGTTCTTTTTATTTTGTGTCATCATTATATTGTATAAATATTCATTATTTCATTACAGGTAGGCCAAGCATAATATAGTATCATTTTATCATGTGGTTTTTAACTTTGATTTGTTTAATTTCAGGTACAATCTTTTCTAGAAGGCTTTTCTTCGAGCAGGTGTTCATTTAAGTGGGCTTTATTGGTTTTTTCCCTTTTTTTGCATAAAATTAAACTGCTAAAGCAATAGACTCTAAAAATGGTTGGCCTTAACATTCTAACTATTTTAATTATACCTTTTAAGTAAGTTTAAATGCAGTTAACTCACATTTAACCAAAACAGATCTTTCAACAATAAACATAAACCTAAACTCCAAAGTCCCTGTACTAACTGACACTACAAATTAAAACCCTCCCAACACACGAATAAAATATACGTGTATGAATAAAGAAAGAACACTTCCCACTATATTTTTTTGAGGGGAGGGGAAATATTATTTTTAACAGTAATGCCTAAATATAGTCTCTTTCTCTGGTTAGTTTACTGACACTGATATTATCCTCAGTTTATACTTTTAATGGGATTCCTTGTATTGGTCTTTGAGTCAAAATTATATATTCACTCAGCCCAGCTGCACTTCAACTTGAACTTCATCTTCATCACGTCCAGTGATATCTTTACAACATTTTCAGGAAAGTGAGAAGTTTGGGATATCTGAGTCATTCTCGTGGCTTTTATAATCTCCTTTCTCTCCTGCCTGCCCTCCTGAAGTCAGCAAATCTTTTGGCTAATCCATTCATTAGGCCGCCTTCAATATGAACTTCGGGTCGCAGTGAGGTCTGATTATCCTGGAAGGTAATTGGGGATTTGCTTCTTGACCTGAGAAATATACTTGCTTTTCCCAACCTATGACCTATAGCTCTTCCCTCTCTGGCCAGAGGCCTCCTAGGAATTCACTTGGTCAGTTTTTGAGAAATAATCCAACATGAGGGTTGATCTCTATCTTGAACTGGGAAGAGAACCCGAGGTCTATTTCAATATCATTTGTCACATGAGGATCATTTGCCTGGATCTCTGCGATGAACTTGAAGAGCAAGAAGGCAGCTGCTAGTCATTTGGAGTTGAGTGCGCCAAGCCCCTAGAAGCTGCTCTGAAGGAGCGTTCTGCAATCAGTACAGAAATGAGAGATTAGAACCAGGTCCTTATAAATCACAAGGACACAGAAGTTGCAAAAACAGGGACCTGTCATACGGGCTGAGAAAAAAATGACAACTACGTGCCGTCTATGTGTCCAGTTTCTGAATTTGTATGGTGTATGAATGAAGAATACAAAAGTGGCTACTGTAAACTTCTAGGAAGGAAGTTTTGGAAACATCTAGGTTATTGCAGCTTTATTTTGACCCTCATTGTTTTTAGGCAGGTGCTTAGCCCCTCCTTGCCAGGCAGCCTGGCACTTCGTCGTATTTTTTATTGGGAAACACATTTTAACATCTGCAACTCATTTGTAACTAAGAGATCAGCATGAGGTTTTCGTGTATCTCTGCCATTCTTTAACCCATGACAAACACATTGATTTACCATGACAAACTTCCAGAAAGTTTCTCCCTTTGGCAGTGACTTACATCAAGTTCCACTAACAAAAATGTATTCTTAATGCTTTCAGCCTGAGCGAGAATAAGAAAGTTCTTCCTTATTTTGCTCTCGAACTCTAATGCTGTGAAAGTTGGAACCTGAAGGGATATTTGAACACTAAGAGGCACTATCAATTTATCTTATTAGAGAAGTCTTTTTTTTTTTTAATATTCTTCTAAGGTTCTTATAGTAACACATATTTTTCACAACTCTTTAGTTAAAAACAAAGAAATCATTCTGTTTTTTTTTTTATTTTGTTGACTTCTAACATTCATTTCTCTCTGTTCTGTGTCTAACTTACTTTGTGGTTTTGCACTGGCAATAGACTAATCAGTTCGGGTAAAATGGTAGGAACCGAGATGCCTGTCTAAAGCAGCCCATTCAGAAGTGCAAAAAGGGGAAGTGAAAAAAAGATCTTGCAAAGTGTGAGGGTGATTTTCTTCTGCATGTTGCTTTTTGTACGAGCTGTGTCCCAAATGTGTCGTGGTTTTTAATGTAGTTGTCTATAGTTCAGTGTCGTTATGGAATGAAAGGTCACAGCAGATGAGAAGAAGGAATAGGTACCAGAGAAAGACAACACTGACGTGTAAATAATTATAGCTGAAGCAAAGCAAAAAAGGCAAGGAAAGAAACTCAACACTTGTGTGGGAGTAGACTAAGAAGGTTCGAGTATTAGAGGTGATATGTCTTTTGATATACATCTTGAAAAGGTCAAGTATTAAGAAGAGAGAAAAAAACAAAGAAGGAGGTAGTGAGTTCGCTTAAATCAGAGGTGAAAGATACTCTAAACAATGAATGGTGTCTAGAGTAATGAGGAAGATTCATCAAACTGTAAGTGGGATGGGGCTGGGCCTGGGTGCCAGGGTGGGCTGAAAGGCATTGGTACCTGAACCCTGAATTTCAAGGTGGAAGAAAACAGGGAGTTGAGGATGACATGGGTGGTCCTTAGATGAGGACATACATAATCCCAGAAAGCACGAGGAGTTCTTGATTAGTTGAATTGATGTACAGTGAAATCTGTGTAAGCTGACCACCCAAGGGACTATAACAAACTGGTCAACATATGGAAGTGGTCAACATAAGGAACTAGGCCTACTGTATGGATGTGTACCTGTGGTGCATGTCCAGTCTATGAAAATTAGGTCAACTTAAGGAGGTGGTCAATGTAAGGAGGCAGCAAACTATGGACGTTCTACTGTATTTAGGTAGTTCCCCTGGTATGCCCCCAGAGACTTCATTTTTTGCTTAATTTCTTTCATTTGATTGCAGGGTCTCTAAACTAGTATAGTGTACTTAACGTACTTCAATTCCATTTTCAATTTGGCTGTAGATAGAGAAGGGAGAAGCAAGGACATTACAAAGGAGTTTCACCAGCCAGTGAGCGGAGCAGGGCATGCATCTCCTTTGAAGCCCCTGCTGGAAATAGAACATATTCTGGCCTGCCACTAGCCAGCTTAAGCTCTTGAGCAAATGTCTGAGTACATCATAATTGAATTCGCCTTGCCTTGAAAACAATGCGATAAATATCTCACCTCAATTTTCGTGGTCATCTTAACTACAACTAAACATAGTCATACTGCTGATGATAACTTTGGAGGTCTTTCCTTGGCAGTTATACACATTAAGTGCACAATCTCCAGGTGACCAGAACTAAATGGCTACTTTGCAAACATTTATGATGAGAAATTGTCATTTTTAATTTCTCAAAACATATCATAGCAAAATATGGATGTAAAGCTAAGAATGCATGATTTAAATTATAATAAAAATATCTCTCTGTATGAATACACATATGTGTATATACACACACATATATACTCATATGTATGTATAAAATTAAACCGAACTTTTTTTCCCCCCTAGTTCATTGGGCTAGACCAAAAGCATTGAAAGGAATTCTGGCCAAGGAATAGTCACAGCATTTTTCTTAATAATGCCGAATGTTCTTGCCCAAGGGAAAGAAGAATGATTTCCAGACATAAATCCTTCTATAGTATACTGAAACCAAAATGGTTCCTTTTGTGTCATGATAGTACCAACTGCAAGAAGCCTGATTCGTACATCTTGACAAAGGAAAGGGTCTACTTCTCTCATCTTTTTGAAGTAGTTTATTTCAGTTGGCCCATGGGTGTGAGAAAATCACATACAGAAGCCATGATATCTAATAGTCACTTACTATTGAAAAATATGTGGATCCTTAAGTTTTTAGAACTGGACGATGTGTAACAGACATTTATTGGTTCTTTACAGCTTCTAAAAGGAAGGAGAGTGATATTATCAAAAGGTTTTATCCTGGAGAGAAGGGAACACTTTTACACTGCTGGTGTGACTGTAAACTCATAATACAGCCTCTATGGAAGGAAGTATGGAGAATCTTCAAAGAACTAAAAGTAAACCTCCCATTTGATCCCACAATCCCATTACTAGGTAGGTATATACCAGAAAAAAAACAAAAATCATTTTACCATAAGGACATTTGCACTAGAATGTTTATCGCAGCTCAATTCATAATCACCAAGATGTGGAATCAACCCAAGTGCCCATCAGCCCATGAATGGATTAATAAACTGTGGTATATGTATATCATGGAATACTAGTCAGCCATGAAAAGATGTAGATTTTACATCTTTTGTATTAACCTGGATGGCATTGAAGGACATTCTTCTTAGTAAAGTATCCCAAGAATGGAAAAGCAAGTATCCAATGTATACAATAGTAATATGAAACCAATAGATAAACAACTACACTCACACAAGAGAAAAATACAATTAAATTAAAGTGGAAGAGAGGAGAGGAGGGGAAGGGGAGAAGGGAGGAAGGAAAGGGGTCAGTAAGTTCTCACCTATGTGCACAATGTAAGGTACACAGCACGCTGCCTGGGTGAAGGGATCAACTACAACTTGAACTCTACCTAATAGACACAAACAATGTAACCTAGTCATTTATACCTTCATATTAATCTGAATTAAAAAAAAGAAAAAAGAAAAAAAGGTGAGGACTAGTATGGATCTGTAAACTATAAATTACAATAATTCATTCAGAGTCTTCTACCTAAACTTGGTATAACTAGTGCAACATTTTCTATGGATCAGATCTTTGTGGCATTAAGACATATATATCAACAATTTTTCCGACTGTCTCTGACTTTTCAGTTCCTTTTTGGTGTTTCTGTTTTGGTCTACAGGAAAGGCGGCAGATGGTGTGTGAACGTTTCCTCCACCAGACCAGTAAAACATTGCCTGCTGTCAGTTTCATCAAAAGGTCATTAACCAAATTTCATTCTTACCTACACCAGGATTCACTTATCTTTGCTCATGATTCTGGCCAAGCTGAAACCTGGATTGGGTTGCCCAGGCTCATCAGAAGTGGAAGCTAAATTCCAATTCCTGCCTGTTGGATATTATTGAGTAATGAGGCATGAATTCACCTCTGCTGAGACACCGGGGGGCAGAGAGGCAAGAAGATCACAGAAGGAAAAAGAGAAGAGGGAATGATTATGAAACTTCCTTTGAACTCCAAGTTATCAGCATCTGATTCTAAAAGAAATATGAAGGAAACGATGTGAAACTTTTCTTTATAGCAAAATGCAGTGATAGGTTGAGTCTGGGGTGTCCAGAGTTGGTGGCCACTGGGGCTGGAAATAACATATATCTTTCTTTTTTTTTTTTTGAGACAGAGCCTCAAGCTGTCCCCCTGGGTAGAGTGCTGTGGCATCACAGCTCACAGCAACCTCCAACTCCTGGGCTTAAGTGAGTCTCCTGCCTCAGCCTCCCAAGTAGCT
>CAUYQV010050473.1:0-22075 GCA_963574575.1 Galagoides demidoff
GTTGTGGCGGACGCCTGTGGTCCCAGCTACTTGGGAGGCGGAGGCAGGAGACTCACTTGAGCCCAGGAGTTGGAGGTTGCTATGAGCTGTGATGCCATGGCACTCTACCCAGGGGGATAGCTTGAGGCTCCATCTCAAAAAAAAAAAAATCATTGTTTATCAACAAGTAGTGAAATTGGGGCTATTTGTAAGACACTATTAAGTGTTTTGAAAGATATATATATCTTATATTTATAATATATATTTATATGTTTTATATATATAAAAAACAGGACATAGTTACTGCCCTTGCATTATGCACAGCCTAATAGGGACAGCCACATTGACATCAATAACTGCCAACAAGCAGCACACCAGGGCAGGGAAGTGTCATAGATGAGTTTGGTTGGAATGTTTTGGGGTTGCAAATAACAGAAACCCAAATTAAACTAGGTTAATGATAAGGAAATTACACAGAAAAGTCTAATGCAAAAGCGGGACCACAGAGCTGGCCCAGGCTGCAGGAGCTCCATCGTGTCCTCAGGGACCCGCTTCCCTCCAAGCTGCCAATCAGAGCACTGGTCCATCCCACAGCTGTATGCTTTATCCCATGATGGCTGCAACATGTTTCTTCGCTCCCATCCACAGGAGAGAGGTGGGATTCTTTTGTCAAAACCCCTTTCCTTGTATTGCACACATCCACACTGAATGCATATCTACCAGGGGGATGAGAATGACTTTGATTGATGTAGATGAATCCATAGGGTAGAATAGAATTTAAGAATAAACATGATGTCTACCCAAGTGTGGTAAAAGAAGTAAGCCTGAAGCAGATCCTGGCACTGCCAAAGCGAGGTAGCCTCCTGTGCAGGTTGGTGGGTGAGCCCGAGGTTTAGAATTGCTAACAATGGCAGGCAACAGGCAACACCCAGTATGGGGAAAATGTTATTAAAACCTCTGGGAGATGACTCACTGTGCCTCCATGACATTTCTAAATTTGGGTAAGAGGAATACCTCAGTATTCTCCCTCTCTCCTAAAGTCAGATAATTATCCTAAAGTGGCTGCCAAGCATTTCTCAAACTGATATTTCTAGCTCCTTCCAAAACAGTCTGTCACTAAACTCACCCACTCTACATAGGAGGGGAAGAAGGAGGAAAAGTCGCAGTGATATTACTTTTTATAGAGACATGAACGCTTCAGTTTTGTCAGCTTTTGAAGGGTAATAAAGTACTTTCGATCTTATTATGCCTCTTGTCTGTGGGCACCCTGCCCTATGCTGGGGTGACACCTGGTTCTTTGTACTTCATTATAAGATTACTTTTCCTTTTTAAAATTTTTAGTGTTTACAATATGCCATGTGCTATTAAAAGCTCATTACATGCAAACATTCATTTGATTTTTCATAATGACTCCTGAAATAAGAAATATCATCTCAGAACAGTGGCAATAGCTCACACCTGTAATCCTAGCACTCTGGAAGGCCAAGTCAAGATCTCAGGAGTCCAAGACCAGCCTAAGAAATAGTGAGACCCCATTCTCTACAAAAATTAGCTGGGCATTAGGAGGTTGAGGCAGGAGGATCACTTGAACCCAGGAGTTTGAGGTTGCTGTGAGCTAGGTTGATGCCATGGTACTCTATCCCAGGCAATAATTAATACAGCCTCTTTGGAAAGAAGTATTGAAAATCTCCAAAGAACTAAAAGTAGACCTTCCATTTGGTTCTGCAATTCCATTACTAGGTATCTGTCCAGAAGAAAAAAATAATAATAATTTTGCCATAAGGACATATGTACTATAATGTTTATCACAGCTCATTTCACAATTGCCAAGATGTGGGAAATCAACCTAAGTGCCCATCAACACATGAATGCATAATAATCTGTGGTATATATATACCATGGAATACTATTCAGCCATAAAAAATGATGGAGACTTTACCTCTTTCATATTAACCTGGATGGAGTTGAAGAACATTCTCCTTAGTAAAGCATCACAAGAATGGAAAGCCAAGTATCCAACATATTCAATTATAATATGAAACCAGTAGGTTAATAAATACATGCCCACACAAAGAGAAAACAGAAACTTGAGGAGGGGTAAAGGGAAGAGGGAAGGAGAGATAGAGATCAGTGTGCTTTCAACTGACAGGCACAATGTAAGGCACACCTCCTGGGTTAGGGACACAACTTCACCTTGGACTCTGCCTAACAAATGCAAACAATGTAACCTAATTGTCTGTTCCATCACATTAAGCTGAAATTAAAAAAAAAATGTGTGTTTTATATATATAGAATCATCTCCACTTTATAGGAGAGAAGATATGAGTCTTAGAGAGACTGAATAACCCAAGATCAAATAGCAGTCAATGGCAGAACTGGATTTGAACCCAAGTAGTAAGCATACAGAGTCTGAATTCGTATCCAAGATACAACAGTTGCTTCTGTTGTGAGTGGGTAAGGAGTACAGCAGGGTACACAAAAATCTAAGAAGGTCCATCTTAAGAGGTTTAAACATTTTCTCTAAGAACAGTGGGTATAGTCTGTAGTCAGAAAATTTAGGTAGCCAATATTCAAATAAGTCCATAATGAAGAAGAGTATCATTTCTGGGAGAAATTGGAGGGGCAAAGGAACCAACATTTATTAAAACCTACTATACAGAGTATAGGTGCTTAATGCTTAATGACAAGTGTGTCATTTAGTTGGAAATTTCCAAGACTTAGCTCCCCATATTATACAGCTGAAAGAAATATCATGCCTATGGAATCAGGGCAGACCTAGAATTTGAACTTATCCCTGATTCCAAAACCCACATTTTTTTCCATTGTCTACACTTCAGAATTCCTCCAAGTCAGACATCAAAAAAAAAAAAAGAAAGAAAGAACTTCTGTCTACAAACCCCATGAGATAATATCCCTTTTAAACAATAATAATAATTATACGTGGAGAAAAAAACTATCCCACTGAAAAATTTAACTTCTCTCAGCTTTTTATTAAAAGCATCAGAGAATAGTGGCCATAATATGTGAGTAAAAAAGGTATTAAAAAGTAACCAGTACATACACATGGACACACAAAAATAAAAAATAAAATAAAACAAAAAAACACCTGATGTCCAGGTAGGATAGAACCAGAGAGCATAAAGTTTCCTGGAGCTCCCTGGAGTTGCTTGACGCATCTCTGCTGCACATATTTGCAACATGCTCTGACCCTAAAAGATGTGAGGTCCATTTCTGCTCCTGAGAGGGAAAACTTGCAAGCCTCAGCCTCCAGCTGGGAGCAGAAGGGAAGAATGTTCATCATTCAATAAGGCGAAGTCGTTGTGTGTTGTGTTCACATGAATAACTTATGGCCGTGCAGCCTCATGGACACCGGCCTGGACACAGCTGACATGATGGCATCATACACCCAATCCTGGTCCGCCCTCCTGGGAGAAAACAGAATATTTGCTCGTTTCACATTTCACCAAGACATGCTCTTCAACTATTTATAAGTCGAATAGAAATTTCCACTACTTCAGCTGACACAACTGGCTCTACCTAGCAACTGATGAAAGAGATCCAACGGGTGCCCTTACGAAGTCGGCTTTGGTAAAAGCCAGCAGTGGCAAGGAAGGGGCCAAGGTCTGCCCTGAAGGACACTCTCCTCCAGGAAGTTCTGCTCCCTTCCTCCTCATTCATCTCCTCTACCACAACCCCAGTGAAGATTCTGGATTTTGCTAATAACTTTTTGCAAATATGTCCGTAAATGGGTGTCTGTCACTTCTCAATATTTATTAGGAAATCATTGAAATTTACAGTGGTCAGTATTACAGTGCCCTTGTTTTGGACTAAAGGCTGTTACCTCCTGTTCACTCCTATTCGATTCAAAACAGGTGTATTGAAGACCTGCAATGTACTGACTCTGGGAATTCAAAGATTAATAAAGATAAGACCATTGGCCGGGCGTTGTGGCGGGCGCCTGTGGTCCCAGCTACTTGGGAGGCGGAGGCAGGAGACTCGCTTGAGCCCGGGAGTTGGAGGTTGCTGTGAGCTGTGATGCCATGGCCCGCTACCCACGGGGATAGCTTGAGGCTCCGTCTCAAAAAAAAAAAAGATAAGACCTTGACCTCTAAAGGCTTAACTTAGAAATATTGACTATGATAATTACTCTGTCTCAGGAAAGCCCAAGGGACTTCTGAGAAGCAGAGGATGGCACTTAACCCAGGCTAGGGGATTATTTTATTGAGAACATGTGCAGACCCAGTGCTGCATGCATTTCTCATTTTACTTAATCTTTATGATAATCCTCCCCAGGAGGCCAGACCTATTATTAGCCTAACTGTTCAGGTAAGGATACCTGGACTCAGAGAGATAAGGTGATTTCTTCAAACTAACACAGCAGGTTGAAGATATAAAATCAAAACAACCCAGTCTAACCACAAAGATCATGCACTTACTTGCAATATTTGTATTGCCTTTCAACAGCAATTTGCAAAATTTAATGTTCATGACTATCCATTTATTATTCAAAAAAAATTTGCTAAATGGCTGCTGTGTTCACAGCACGAAAGTTAATGGACACGAGCTGTTCCCGGGGTGGTTCTGGACATCTGGTGCTTGCCTTTGAACATCACCAGGGGCAAACAGTTTTAAAGGGATCAGCCAGTTGGTTATTCTGAAAATATTTGTACAGTACTGTTATGTGCCAGGCAGTGTACTTGATTCTGAGAATATGGGGTGATCCAAAAAATCTCTGTCCTCATGGAACAGAATAGTCTAGAAAATAGTAGACCCTCCATGGTCAACCACTTTCCTACATTGACCACCTCCTAATTTTCATAAACTGGACATGCACTACATGTACTCAAGGGACGTTCCTTAGCCTAACCACCTCTGTATGTTGACCAGTTTGTTCCAGTCCCTTGGTTGGTCAACACACAGAGATTCTACTGTAAATAAATAAGCATTGCGTTAAAGGTGATAGGGGCTATAAAGAAAAATAAAGGAAGTGGTTAAAAAGCAAAGATGAGGTACTTCAGGTAAACCCTGGCATTCTGAAATGGTTGGTCAATAAAGTTTCTCTGGGAATGAGGAGAAACCTGAATAAAGTGATGAGATACTCTGCAATAATCTCTGTGAGGAACAGGTATGGCTGGCAGATGCAAGTGCCAGCGCGATTTTTCCAAGGCAGGAACTCTAGAAAAGAGTGTGCCAAGAACAGCAGTGGGCCAAATCCCAGTGAGAGCCCTTTGAGGCAACATGAGATAGATGGAAAATCAAAGGACAGATCGTCCAAGACCTTCTGGACTCGGTAAGGGGTTCTATTTTCTTGTCAGGGCAAAGGGAACCCGACGGAGAACTTTAAAAGGTAGGCGACATGCTCTGATTAACTTGTCACCCTCTCTAGCTGCCATGAGGAGGACTGATCACTGGAGCAACGTAAGTAGAAACAAGAAAACCAATTAGAAGGTGTTATATAACCCTGAGTCTAAGGTGATGGTGGGTTCAACCAAAGATGAATTGCAGAGGTTGTCAGATTGGGGGTATATTTTCTATAAGTAGTACTGACAGACTAGATTAGATGTGGGTTGTGAGGAAAAGACAGAATAATACTTGCACTTAAGTTACTGGAACAGTGCCTAGATCAGAGTGTGTACCCTATATGTGGAAATTCCATCCCCTTCACTTAGAACTCGACACACATTACTTGGGGGAAATAAGTCACATATGTAACTACATGTGGGGTCTATAAGAGGAGCCTAACATAAGTCTAAGTTCAGGGACACAGCCCAGCCGTGACGGAATAGATGATATTCTACCTCAATTGCTTTGATCCAACTAGTACGGGTTCTCTATTTTCTTTCAAACAAACGGGAATAATTACTAAAAGAATTGTGGTTATACTGAGTGTGAAGGAAACCTTATTCTCGGTGAAATTGTCCTTTGCTATTATAGATGGAACATAGATCTACCTGCTGTAAAACTCAAATATTGACTTCTAAGACAAGTTCTCTCCAGAATTCTCCAAAACTAGACAGAACTCCTTATTACAACTTCTAAACACTCCCGTATTTTCCCATCATGGTTCTTTTCAGTTTGAAATTTAACATACAAGTACTGATGTACTATTTGATCAATAGCTGCTCTTCCCTCACCCACCACCCCATTTTTCTTGAGTTTGAAATAGGTATCCAAGAAAATTAAAAAATGAAGTAGGCATTCAAAGATATTTGTGGGGAAAATGAAAAATACGTTTGAAAATATATATTATTCCTAAAGCACAGATCAAATCACCTATGAAGAAAACATGGAATGATGCTTAATAATTGATAGGTTCTTAATTCCATTTCTTACTAGTTATCCTCCTAGGAATACATGGGATTTGCTTTGAGAGAGCCAGAACTGGTGGAGAAATCCCTTCTTATGAGCCATCATGGACTTTAGACCATAGCAAAAGTCTTTATTCTTACCAGGGCTGTGAGATGCACTTGGGATCGATTGGGTATTGATTCAGAATAACCAGCTTATATAGCCACATGAGATGCATCTCATCCGGATTACAGCAGGAGCTTCCTAATTGTTCTCCTGGCTTCAACCTTGACTTCTTACAGACTATTTTCAACGTAGCATCCTGACCGACTCTTTTAGAAGAGAAGCCACACCACTGCATCTCTCCCCATCTCACTAGAAATAAATGCCGACATCCTTATAAGGGTCTGCAATGCCTTATCAGCCATTGGAAGGAAAGTAGGTGGCACAATTCACCTTGTAATTGAGGTGAGTTAATAAAGGGACTGCCTTAGCTCATTTGAGTTGGTAAATTACCACGAGCTGGGGAGCTTATAAACAACAGAAATTCATTTCTTATTGTTCTGGAGAGTTGGAAGTCCAAGACCAAGACCCCCAAAGATTCAGTGCTTTGTGAAAGCTTACTGTCTGCTTATAGATGGTGCCATCTCACTGCACCCTTTGGGGGGAGAAGCTCCCTTCAGCCTCTCTGTGAGGGCACTGATCCCATCTGTCAAGGCTCCACCCTCATCACCTATTCCCCTCCCAAAGGGACTGCCTTTTAATATTATTTGATTGGGGATAAGTTCCAACTCATATTCTTTAGGAAGACATAAACATTCCAGCAATGGGAGGAAATATTTACGAAGGTAAGAGAGAAATTTTTAAGAAGTTAGTGACAGGCTCAGCGCCTGTGGCTCAATCGGCTAAGGCGCCAGCCACATACACCTAAGGTGGCGAGTTCGAATCCCCAGCCCGGGCCTGCCAAACAACAATGATGGCTGCAACCAAAAAATGGCAAGGCGTTGTGGCGGGCGCCTGCAGTCCCAGCTACTTGGGAGGCAGAGGCAGGAGACTCGCTTGAGCCCAGGAGTTGGAGGTTGCTATGAGCTGTGATGCCATGGCACTCTACCCAGGGGGGTAGCTTGAGTCTCTGTCTCAAAAAAAAAAAAAAAAAGTTAGTGACAGCTGGTGTGCTACTGTGAGACTAGTAACAGGGCAGAGGTCTCACCACCCCTGTCTCTAATGGGGCAAGAGAAAGTAGTTATGGGTGGAGAGGAGAAATGAACGGATCTGGAAAGCAAATACAAATCTTTCAGCATAATGCCCTGTATGATCTGACCATCACCTCTTTGTTCCTTCTGCTGCAGGCACCCTAGCCTCCTGGATGTATCTTGACACTCCAGTCACTAAACAATGACAGAGTCTTTGAGTTTGCTGTTCCTTCAGCTTAACACTTTTTCTCTAAATATTCACATAGTTCACTCCCTCCCTTACCTTAATCTCAAATGTTACCTTCTCAAAGCAACCCACCTGAAAAGCCTATTTACAATCATAAGACTCCTCAACCAACATCCTAATCCCCTTCACCCTCCTCTATTTTATTTCCTTTTCCCCCTTTTTCTCCTTGGATTTATTAAACACGTTGTTATATATAAGGTCTTATTACAAACTGTATCACTTTTTATTAAATCTTATTGTCAGCCCAGTAAAATATAAACTCCAAAATGGTGACCTTACTTTTTTAAATCAATATAGTTGAAAAGCCTAGAAATTGGGCAAACTGTATAAACAGAGGAAAATAATCATCTTACCTGTGCTTTTTTTATAAACACAGGTAGAAGTAAACAGATACATTAAAACCAGAAAGTATTATTCCCTACCCCATTCTCAAGAGGTTGATTAAGTCTGACCAAATGTTGAATGAATATCTTTCCCTCCACGGGTAATTTCACATAATGCTGTACCCGAGTGGAAGGAAGTTCATTCTTTAACATTTTGTTAATCTACCTCTGTAAATGGCAGCGAGCTAAAGACTATGTTCTCCTGAGTCTCAACTCTTTCAGCATAGATGTAAGACACGTCTGAAATTCTGCTTTTACTCTTTGAAACCTCTAAGAATGCTCAGGAAAGAGTATAACAAAGCTACTATCAGGAGGTGCTTAATTGTGCTGAAAGAGGAATAAAATCACAGACAGTGTATAACTGTGTCTTGGTAATCTCTCAAAGAAAGTCAGAGATTTAGGGAGTGGAAAGTAAAGGCTCTCACTTTGCAGACAAGGAGGCTCAGGTCTCAAGATATTCAGTGGTTTGGCCACAGTCTCAAGTGGTTCACATGAAATATAGAACGTCCGAACCTGGCTCTTCCAACCATATGGAGGAAAAAAAAAATGTAAAAAACTAGGAAACCAAAGGCCTTTGGAATGACTCTATTTATGTACGTCTTCCATCTTTATTTAACATGGAATCGTGGAGCATGGAAAGACTTGGAAATAAAATACTTATCCCCTTAGTGTATGAAGAAAGGGATTTTGCACCAAATACATGTGATTAAACAATGATTATTTTAAAACTTAAGACATATAAGGACAAATATGTCTGAAATAAACTTATGAGGGTAATAAAAGGGAGTATTGCAGACCTACAGTGAGGAAAAGTACTTTCTAATCAGGCTTCCCACGAATTTAAACAAGGATAGAAGTAGCTAATGATCTCATCTTCCCCATCAGATCTTCCCCCACAAAGTGGGGAACTCTAGAGCTTATGCAGATGTACAAATCCTCTAGAGTTCTTAAAATTAAGGCATATTTTTATAGTGTCATCAGTAGCCATAAAAGCTTTGCCAAGAGTATTTATGTGCATCACGGTAGCATTTTTAAATGTTAGCTCGGCTTCCAACAAGAAATTATAAGTAGGTAGAGTTTAAAAGCAGAGAATTGGTCTTCTTAAAATATCTAATTTATTTGTAAGCCAAAGGAAAAAGCCTCCCTTGAGAGGCAATATCACAATATTCTTTTTGAAGTCACCTAGAATGACAAAGGCAAGATCTACCTACAGAGCCATGAACCTCACAATAGGAAGGAACTTCCTTTAAACTCTCCATTAAAGGAATATTTTTAAAGTAGGTTAGGTGTATCCTTGAAACAAGAAAGCCTCTTCAGATGTCTGGTTTTTGTAGGCTTCAGGCTATTGTGCCATTGAGCCCATTTTATCCAATTCGCAGGGGTCATGGCTCCTGAGAGGTGATGTGGTTAGATAAAGGGCCGCCTCTGTAGATCTTTGCCTTCATACATTTCCACCTCAGGCAGTTCTTTTACAAGCTCACTCCCTGGATAAAAATCTATAAAATCAACCCAGAAAATATAAGGTGACTTGGAATTGAACGTTTTCTTCTTTTCTTTCTTCTAACGTCATAAACCAGCTGGTTATTTTACATGTGTGTGCACCTGAAGATCTATAATGGTGGCTCATCAGGGTCAGACAAATTAATCATAGGAAGTTGCTCGGTGGGCCAGGAAGTCACAAGAAGAATAAGTATCTTTGACGCATACGGCATCCAGGCAAGTCAAAATTTCACTGGATTTGGTGTTAATAGAGGAAGTGTAAGATCAAATGTTTGTCCACAGAAACCTCTAGAAATTAGAATCCTGATTTTAGGAAGTTAAGCCAGTAGACTCACTTCAACATGCAGGGGGTGAGGGAGAACATGCCCCTCTCAATATTTGATTGTGTTTTAACCAATTATAAAATAAATTTATTTTGCAAGTATTTTTCAGATCCCTTTTTCTGTCACTTTGACTCATGTTATGATGCCTACGTTTTTACAGTACGGGCCATGAAAGCCTTCAATTCAGAATACTTCTGAGCTTTTATAGGAAATTGGAACCATTCTTCCAAAAACAATGTTTTATTAGATACATACAATATTTTGAAAAACATGTACAAAAATAAGCACTACACAAAGCAAAGAGAATGTTAATCAATGGGAAAAGTAAATGCCATCTAATAGCTAAGCTATGACAATGACAATAAAAATTCTATGCAGGCAAAGATAAAGTCTGTATTATTCATTGTTGTATTTCTAATGCCTAGCACCATGTCTGACACATTGTAGAGGCTTAATAAATAATAATGTTCAAAAAGTAAGTGACTAGTACCAGGGGTAAATGAACAGTCTTTCCAATACAAGTGAAATATACCCAGAAAATAGACCAACTCACCAAAAGACATTTCTAACTAGATTAAACCATCCTTTAACCACATTTTCCCTTTGACCTTAATATGCTTTGGCCAAGCAACCACGTAGACCATAATTAGTTGCCCTGAGCTGTTATCATCACAGGATGATTTATAACTATTATATATTAATAAATTAGCTTTGTGACATAGATTAGTCCTATGCCCCATGAGCCGTCATCTAATAAACTAATTTTCCTTGGGTTTCTTCAGAATGATCTGGCCATTTAAGCTCTTTCACTCAAAGATACTTGTGCATTTTCATACAGCAGCATATGAGACCTATAGTAATTGGCCAACCCACTGAACAATACCCTGTAAAAAACTTATTTTGTGCCTTGTATATTACTTTCAGCAGGAAAAGTATGTCTCCCATGATTTCAATGCCCTCATATATTTCGGGAACTTTGTTCTCTTCTTATTTCTTTAAATTTCCATGGTATAACGACTCAATTGATATAAACATTCAATCATCATTAAGACTGCTAAAACATGGATTCTATTTCATCACTACAATCTTACCTTGCAGTCAGCACTACCCAAGAGAAGAAGTGAGGAAGAATATCTCTCATTCATAAATCCTTGTTATAGCTACCCTAATTGCATATATACCTGCATGCAAATGCCTGTTGATTTCATTTGCCCAATGTAGGGAATGTGCATGGGAGGCATTTGGTTTGATTCTGTGCTGTTAATAAGCATAGTAGAGTGAGGAAGATGTTGGTTAGGGACAATGAGAGTTTGATAAATTCCAGGTAGCTGTATTAGTTTTCTAAGGCTGCCAGAATAAAATACCACAGAATGGGTGGCCTGAATAACATATATTTATTTTCTCACCATTCTGGATATTAGATGTCTAAGATCAAGGTGCTGGCAGGGTTGTTTTCCTCTGAGGCCTCTGTTCTCTGTTTGCAGATGGATGACCACTTGCCTCTCAAGTGGTCCCTTGATGTACAGTGCCTGTTCTGTGTGTCCCAATGTCCTCTCTTTATAGGGACACCAGTCAGACTGGACCATGGCCCACCTTAGTGGTCTCATTTTAATTGACTCACCCCTATGAAAGGCCCTATCTCTAAATATAGTCACATTCTGTGGGACGGAAGCTAGGACATCACCCTATGAATTTCTGGAGGTCACAGTTCAGCCTACCCACAAGACTAATTTAATGCTGTCACTATAAGACAATATAAAATGTTTATTAAATAGTTGTCCATTACTTGGAGACGTAATGACAGAGAAACCTGCATGCGTTAGGTAGGAAAGAGAACCAGAATCAATGAACAATGAACACCGGCAGTAGATAGGAAGAATGGGTGGTTGGAGGAAAGTGAATGCTATGTAAGGCTATCTCTGCCTTCAATACCAGGGTGATCCCTGATACGGGTACACTTCCATCTTGGTCTCAGAAAAGCTAGACCATTTCCCAGGTGATAGTGGATTTGCCACAAAGTGAATGAAGTTCAGCTTTCATACCCCTCGTGGCTCATTACAGGGCAGGTTATCTAGCTTTATATGTAGAGTTATGTATTCCTTTCCTTTAAGAAGCCTTTAGACTCCACAAAACCTAGATTCTATCCCTGATGGTAAGCATTTTCAGAGGGAGAGTTTGGGGGCATTCCTTAGACTGAAGGCTTAAAACTGGATATTTACTTGGAATACAAAATAACCCATATATTATATAAAATAGCATGCTTAAGTGATAGTTCTTTATTGAAAGAGCCATTACTGCAATCTCCATTCCTGTGAATGTGCGTCTTCAATTGATCTTTAAATCACAGGAGCTCCAAGAAGCCCTGGTCATTTGTGTACCTGTCTCTGTTTATGTAACAGACTCTCTCTCTCTCTCTCTCTCTCTCTCATATTTATTTCATGCCTACATTCAGAACTGGGCTACTAAACTCTTCAATTAGTTTAAAGGGTGAATTGTGGATGATTAATAATTATAGTAGAAAATATATTTCTTGAAATAGTCCTAGTTTCTTTTCATGGGAAACTTTCTCTCGCCTCTCATAGAGTTGGGATTGACTCTCCCTTCCAACTTCCCTGGGGGTGCACATATCCAAGCCCATCCATTGTGATATTTTCTTATTTTAACATTATCCACAAAACAATTCTTTGACTTTCCCTGAAGAAAAAAACATAAGCATACTGTAAACATCTTCAATGATGTAAAATGCTATTGCAGGGTGAGCCTTTCCAAAGGCAGACCCCTGGTGAGAATCCGTTTCATACTTGTTCTCCTTAGAAGATATTCCACATTTCATTTTTGGCTTTCAAACCCCTCTCTTCCTGAGAATAGCCTAGCAACAAAGACATAAAGGTGGCTCTTGGTTAGAAAGCAAAAGAAGAAAGTGAGATGAAATCGGTGAAGCAAGACGGTTCAATTTGCCTAACAAAGCAAAATTCCTGAATTGAGTTACTCTTACAGCACTGTAATCAGCCAGGGTGCTTAAAATGCCTGGGTTATATCGAGTCCCACTCACACTATGGTAATTATCAGCTGCCACCGCACAGAAGTGCTGCATTCCCTGCAACTTTTTTTTTTCCAAAATGTCAGCTTGTAATCTGAAGGAAAATTACAAACCCTACTTTTTTAGGCATGTTTAAAATAAACTTACAGAAGCACCAAGCCTGCTACAATTACTGTCCTGCTTTAAGGGAGAAATAGCCCAGGTGGTGTTTTATCTCTGCAGCATCTATAACCAAAGGTTAGCTACAGTGGAAGGAACAAGGGTTCTTTATATAGCAGACCAATGCCAGCTTTGGGAAGAAGCTGAAACTTCTTTGCAAAGCTTGTGACTTTATTCCAGATAAACACAAACTACCCTTAGGATCATCACCATGAGCGCTACCTCAATAAAATATCACCGCATTAAAAAATGCAGTATCCAATATCTTTTTGTGTGATGCTTATAATGATGTGTAGAGGTTTATTGTCTCTTATTTAATAGGAACATAAAACCCATATCCAGTGCAGTGTTTTATGTTAATGGCAATGTTTCTAATTAAATTGCTAATATAAATCATTCCGACTTGCCATTATTCTTTATTTTAACAATGGCTTTTACACCGTATACCTTAGAACTCTTGTGTCTCCAGCTTGTAAAAGAAAAATGAAGTATCAATCAGAAACATGATGTGTAGAACTCT
This sequence comes from Galagoides demidoff, assembly GCA_963574575.1. Taxonomy (NCBI): domain Eukaryota; kingdom Metazoa; phylum Chordata; class Mammalia; order Primates; family Galagidae; genus Galagoides; species Galagoides demidoff. The sequence goes on from CAUYQV010050473.1 coordinate 13,633, forward strand.
ACTGAGGAAACTTGAAGCATAACAAATGAGTGCGTGAGTTCAATGCACCCAACTTTCACAAGAAGATTTGCAAAGAACGCTGAACAGCCTTTGAAATGAGGGAAGCAGATCACTGAGAAATCCAGAGAGAATCCGCGATTCTGCATAGTTTTTAACATAGATCTAGGATAATGGACTGAGGACTTAGAAGATTTGGTTGGGGTTGTGGCTTAGCCATAAACAGCCTAGGTGATATTGAGCAAATCTCTAGGGTCAGTGTCCAGAAATGAAGTTCCTAAAAGTTCTCTTCCAAATCCAACTTTCAGCAGTAAGAAATCCTATACAAGGTAAAGGAAAACTAGGTCACGTCATGAATTCGGTGCAATGCAGGACACAATTTCCAGTAATAGCTTCCTTTTATCCCTTGTAAAATACATCCACCCCTATGTTTGTCCTCTGTTTACTTTAAAAAAAAAAAATAGCGAGTCCTACACACAACTGGCTTTGGATCCCATCTGCAACCCCCTCACTAGCTGTGTGACCTTGAACATTGTACTTAACTTCTAAAATTCCAGTTTCTTCCTTTATGAAGTCAGGGTAATATTCTCTCTCTTATAAGAGATTATAGATGATATTTTAAATTTACTTTTCACAATGCTTGAAATCTGATAAGCACTCAATGACTAATAGTTATTGTATGTATATGTACACATAACTACACATAATCAGTCATATGTAATATATATTCTTCAAGATTTGGAGACCATTACTTCCAGCTCTAGTCAGAAATACGAGTCAGTTATTCACACATCACCAAATCAAAATTGGAAATGCACAAAGCTATGGGCTCATCTATAGTGGTGTGATCAGATTGATAATCTAGAACCCAATGTAACATTAGAAATTCTTTATTACTGTTTCACTACCATGAGCAGGAGACCAGAATGTTTTCTAGCTGATCAAAGTATACGACCTCTCTCAGAATGGACCACCACTAGAAATCTAATCTGCCATTCCACAGCCAGTTTAGATAACTTAGAAATGCAATTATGTCACTTTTCTAGAACAAGTCAGAACAAGACTCAGTTTGGTACAGTTTCTAATGCATCTGCTCCAATTTCATTTCATGACTTCACCATTTCATATTATTTAGACAAATTTCATAGCCACAGAATGCAAAATACCTACATATCTTAAATGTAAATCCTAGCTTAGGTCCCCTACATTCTAAGAAAACCTCTCTTGCCCTTTGCTATTCCCTCAGCCTAAATGATTCAATTACCTTGCTCTTTAATTTCTTTAATTCACCCAGATTTTCCTCAAGCAGCCCATGCTCACTCACTGCTTTCAATTCCTAAATATTTCTCCAGAGCATTATAATTTTGGTACCCTATACAAATTTTCTAAAATCGTCCCCACGGTGATACTCAATGATCTCCCATAGCAAGATCCAACAGACCTCAGCTGCTATTCACGTCCAGCTTTCCCAGAAATCTGGAACCACCATCCTCTAAGATCCCTATCTTAGCCCTGTTCTTCCATGGTCCTTCTGCCTTTCTGATCTCCCTTCTCCTCCTCATATCTTCCTTCTTCCCAACTCAAAATTTAGGAGATTCCCAAGACTGTCCTTCTCCTTCTTCTAGGGTCCTTCAAAGGTAATTTTATACATCCCAATAGTTTTAACCAACACTCTGCACAGGCAACTCCCAATGTAATTCTTGAGCCTTAATCATTGCTTCTCTCTCTAAGAGCCTCCACCTGGAAATGTCAAGATGCGTCCTTCACAAACCTGCTCCGCGTGCCGTGTCCCAGGTTATTTCAACATCACCACCTTCTCTGTGGGCTCTGGGGCTCCAGGGCTCTGTGATCCTTTACCCTTATTCAAATTAGTTATTCTGTGTCAAACCATAACAACTTCCGGAACAGTTCTGGTATATTTCCATCTCTCTCTTTTGAACTGAAGATGTCCTGGTCTGTGACATTTGTGTCACCTATGGGTAACAAAGATTTGAGAGACGAGAGATTCCCTAGTTCTAGTCCACCCCAGCTCCTCTGGCAAATTAATCCTAGATGAAGCATTGGAAAACATATCTCTGATCATTTCTTTTCCTTACCCACATACCCGTGGGAGCACCTCATTTCTTACAGATTAAAAGCTAATTGTTAGAATGGTTGATATTTATTAAACATTTCTTTAATGGGTGCTGGATAATGTGCCATATACTATGCTATACATCAATTACCTCACTAACGGCTTAAATAGATGTGATATGACAGTTATGTGTGATTATATTGATTAACACATATCCTTCCAATCAAACCACAAACTCCATGAGCTCAAGGACCTGAAATATTGGCACTCAATAACTACTTGCCGATTGAATAAGTAAATGAAGCCTTTATTGCTTGTCATCACCAAAAGTACTCTTTTTCCCCCCTCTGAATTCCCACACTAATCCTTTATGTCTTCTAGTATTTTTTATATTATATGATAACTACTTAGTAAATTTGAGGAATTATTGAAAATGACTTTTAGCAAGATGATTTTCATCCCTACTAAGGACTTACACTCGAATATTTCACGATTAATAATCTATCTCATCTTCCTGAGTGAGCAATGTTCCCCACCCTCTACCATCTCTCTGTGCATCTAATTTCTGTCCCCCTTTTTAATTCAAAACTAAATTAATAAATGAGTGCTCCATCCCAGAACCTCCAAAGGAAGTTTCAAGCAACTTCTTTTTTTCAATACAACATATATTCAATAAAATAAAACAGATTCCAAGAATACAAAGGTGAGACACACATAGATCTTTGTTTCAGTAGACTGATGGATTTGTAAAGAATATAGAGCATATACTCAAGTGAAGGTAATTTCAAGGAGAAAGATATAGGTGGTATAAGAACTGCACCACTAAATTGTTAGGGGAATTCAAGGTGGGAATATATTAATTTTAGTTGAGACGATGCCAAAAGACTTCATAGGTGATTTCTATTTGATACAGTTTATGAAAAATGAGTAAGATCGAGGCATTCAGGGATGATAAAAACAATTTATTCTAAGAGAAGTAACTTTAACAAAAGTGTGGAAGTCTTAAAACTCATTGGGATATAGACAAAGAACATTAGATGGCAGAATTTAATTGTAATGATTAATTGTATTGTGACTGCTGCATTTCTTGTGAAATATAATGGGGAAGTATAATGATGCTCTAGTCCCACATTGAAAAAGAAGAAAATAATTATTTATACAGAGTTTGTTGGGTTGTTGCATTCTTACATTGGTAAATGATATTTTTACACATACTATAATAATACCACTTTCCAAACACTTGTCGCTGGATTTTGTTTTTGTTCTCAGCAAACCCACCTTTTTCTGTCACAGAAGAAGGCCCAGAGATTTGGAAATCCCAAATTTCACTGAGCCACAAGGGGACTGAGTGCGCCTAAATATTTAAATTTTAGATACAAATTCATAAGTCTGGACATTGTAGACAACTGAGGTAATTGGAATCTCTTGGAGTCAATTTTTAGTCCAAATCTTGTTTTTAAAATAGTCTGAGAAAATTTGACTTTGGGGCTAAACATCTCCGGGTTGATATTTTGTTTTGTTTTCCCTGTTGGGTGAGTTGTTATTTTAGTTGATTTGGGTTTAAGTTTCTTCCCCTCAGATGTGTGCTATAAATCAGGCTCATGGCAGTCTGCATTCCAATGATGCCTTATCTTGGCTGTACAACTGTTATCTCATCTAAATCCCACAGCTGTGTCACTTCCTAACGACCACCATTCCTGCAAGACAGCTGTTGCTCTTAATTGGCAGGAATAAAACAAGAGCAGCATCAAGAAACCAGCCTCGATGATGTGCCCCACAAAGAATTTACATTTTTTTCCCTCACACTATTTAAAACTAGAAAAAAAGATTACATTCTTTTTCTGAGCCATTTGAAACTAGAAAAGACAGGGCAGGAGTCTCCACCAGAAATATGTTGATAGCTTATTTCTTGGTCTCGCACCCAGAATTTTACAACTAAAACCGCATAAAGCCAAGCTGTCTCTGGGACGGCCCAAAGGAGAGTCCCACCCACAAAAAAACATCGGAAAGCCATCTGAGATCTCTTGCAAAGTTTCCCGATGAGCTGACAAAGAAGAATTCCGTCATAAATCTCAGCAAAGCTTCTTAGAATCCAGTTTTTCCATCTCCCCCTCTATACACACATATCGTGGAGGCAACCCCAAGGTCCAGTGAGTGTGGTTCACAGACCAGCAACGTTGGCATCAGATGGGAGCTTGTTAAAAACACAATCTCAGGCCCCACTTCATACCTCTTGCATCAGAACCTGCATACTCATAAGATCGTCAGGTGATTTATACACATTTATTTATATGGAATTCAAAAAACACTGATTTTGTTCATTGGTCCTCATGCTTTAGTTTACTGCACAGAAGAATCCCCCGAAGACAGTTATAATCAAAATTCCTGGGCCCCACCCCAGAGTTTCTGAGTCAGTCAGATATTTGAATACCACCCTCGTGTGATAACCAGAACCTCACATGGTCTCACACTCTGATCTCAGTCCATGAAAACTAGTCTCTGGCCTCTTAGCCTGCTCGCCTTGGCAGTGAAGGCCAATTCTCTGTCTATGGAGAACGTATTCTGCTTTGGAAGCTTTCCTGCTTTGGAAGCCTACCTTTCTCTTCCTCAGTCAAGTGGTTTCATGCTTGCCTGAAAAGAAAAGAAAAGGAAAACAAATCTGAAATCTCTTTAACTTCTATTCCTTCCTTCTCCACTTTTTCCATAATTTTGAATGTAAGTCAACTTGTATGTATATGTGTTTGTTATTATCTTATAATTGCTAATGACTCTCTCTGTGACTAGGCATAACCCCAGAACTCCTGGCAGGTAACTCTCTATGTATTAAAACTTACCAAAAGTACACAAATCAAAGAAAAACTGGTGACTAATTTTCAGAAAAGAAGAACAATGGATTTGTTCTGGCCTCCATTCTGCTATGCCCATTGAGTCAGGGTAAAGGTGAAAAGGTCCATTCAGGGCTGAGCAAGTAGAGGAAATACAAGCAAAGAAAAACAGGAGTGTGTAGAGTACCAAGGAAGACGCACCCATGACAAAAAAATAATAGATAAACACAGGGACCGTGGTTTCGGTGGAAGATCACTGTACTTGAAGTCAAAGGACAAAAATTCAGGTTCTTTGTCCAATTCTCATAAGCACTTACTGTGACTCATCTTCTAGCTATTATTTAAAGGTAAAAATAGGCGGTGGCCATAGCTCAGTGGGTACAGTGCCGGCCACATACACCAAGGCTGGTGGGTTCAAGCCCAGCCTGGGCCTGCTAAACAACAATGACAACTGCAACAAAAAATGGCCGGGCATTGTGGTGGGAGCCTGTAGTCCCAGGTACTTGGGAAGCTGAGGCAAGAGAATCGCTTAAACCCAAAAAGTTTGAGATTGCTGTGAGTTGTGACGCCAGGACACACTACAGAGTGTGACATAGTGAGGCTCTGTCTCAAAATAAAATAAAATAAAATGTAAAAACAACCAATTGAGGATCCCTTGCTGAATACTTACCCACTCTATATTTTACTTGCCTTCATATATTTCTCCTTCTATTTTTTTCCCAAGAATAGTCATAATTTATGGAGTTAAATAACATTTTAAAGATGGATTTCTGTGACTTTTCATCTTAACACATTCTCTAAGTAATAGTCTTTTTCTGACTTTTCATATATGACATTATGCAATGTCTAGAGTCATCTCTGTCTACAGAATGAAGGTGTCAGACAAGGTGATGACAGGGACCTCTCTCCCCAACTCTAACTTTCTACGTACCCCGTAACTTCTACTTTTAAAGAAATCATCATGTTAAAAGCCTTTGGCGCACAACCAGCTCAAGTAGGTACTTGAGTAGTTGTGCAATGTTTTTTCTTTTATTTTTCATTGTAATTTCATGTAGCTATCCCATTTAAAGAATAAGAAACCACAAAACAGTATTTCTTTAAAAGAGAAAGATATCATACACTATGGGGGGGTCACTGTATATAATGACAAAGATGAAATAGGTGAGGGTAGCACCACACTATAATTAGCATCAGAGATGCTCACCTGATTAACAGCTGGGGAGAGCCTTCTATTCCATCCACAAGGTAAAAGATACTTTATTTTATATGACTTCTCATGATTTGACCATTCCCCAAATCCCAAAGATACACATGTAAAGAAACAGTAGATAACAGCAGCTATTATTTCTTCTTTTCAGAAACAATTTTAATTCAGAAATCTTGCCACAAGAGATTTTCAAAGAAAAAGCAAATAACCATAATAACACCCCTCCATACACACACTCAAAAATAACTAAAAGAAAATAGTATTTCTAAAATATTTCCTATGAACTCAGTACACAATAGGAAAATAATTTAGAGACAAGAGAGTAAGTTCCACTCCTCAACAGAGCTCTTCAACCTGAGGGGGTAAGCCTAGAATGTGGTCCGTCATTCATGAAGATAGCCAGTAACGATTCTTTCCATTCCCCTTCAGAAAATTTCCCCCTCCCCATGGGCCTAGGTTGGCCTTGTGACTTGCCTGAACAAGAGCATGGGAGAAGAGTGGTATTTCTGGCCTTAACAGACCTGGCAGCATCCATTTTTACCCTTTTGAGTCCTGAGCCACCATATAAGAAATCAACTTCCCTGCTAGAAAGAGAGACCCCAGAGGATCTCAGAGTGAGGGGACCACCTAGACCCCAGACTCTCTCACCAGCATCAGCTGAGGCCACCTGGAATCTTACAGCCCTATTCGGGCTGGCCCACAAATCACGTGGAGTGGAAGAGCTGCCCCGCCAGGCTCTGCCCCAACAGCAGAATCATGAGCAAATGACTGAAATCACCAATTCCTAAAACAAGAATTAAAAACCTAAAACAGTAGAAAATTAAATCAGTGCATACTCCAATTAATCGTTCAGTGAAGTGCATTTAACAACTATATCCTAATCTTTTGGCTGGGAACAGAGGACTGAATAGAAGGTGTGCCTTCCAAGAGCTCACTACCCAAAGGTAGTGACGTTCACATCACCAAACCACTGGCAGGCAGTGTGGCAGGAGCTGCCCCAGAGGTACACACATGGCGTATGGCAGGTCACGGACTCACTGAGAAACCACCATCCTGGAAATCCATCTGGGGCATGGTCCAGGGAAGAGCCAGAGAGGAGGGGATAGTTCAGCTGTATTTTGAAAGCTGAGAAGGAATTTCCCAGCCAGGATCTGTGGCTAGCAGGAAGGAATATCGCAAGGAATCAGATTCATCTGTGCCGAAAGCATAAAACCCTTCTAAAGCCTCTGATTACACATACTGGGTCTGTGAATACCACCTGTAACTTTTTCCAAAGTTACATAGATAGAAGAAAGTGTACTTCATGGGAAAATATATCTGTCGTTCACCCAAACTCTCAGTCTGTCTCCAACCTTGTAACCTATAAAGTGGCTGAAAGAAATTCAAATCACAAATAGACAAACTGTTAAAAACAAAAATGTGCATTCTCTCTCTCTCTCCTTGCTGTAGACAAATGTTAAATAAAGAGGGTATTTTTTTCTTTACCAGAGTTAAGAAACAGTTCTCAATTTTCTTAATTACAGATGTAGAAGTATTTTACTTTTTATTATGAAAGAAAAAAAGAGAATTTATCTACTGGCATTTGTGATTTTAAAGGTCAAACATATGAAACAAACATGAAACATATGAAGTTGATAAACTAGTTTATAGTTCATATTCAGTACCAGGTGAGCTGACAGATGAAGAAAACTAGAACTGACAGATGATGTGAAAATAGTTGGCCTCACAGGTTGCTGGAATGTCTCTAGACCTCTGTTTCAGCCTGGTATTACTTCTTAGTGGAGGTGAAACAGCAAAGTTCAAATGTTTGAGGTATCTGCCATCCAGAAGAAGCTACTAAAAAAATTAGGTACCAAAACTTAGGCATGAGTGCTTTTTCTCCTCCCCTCATGCCATATCATGCCTATTTCATATTTCCTTGGAGCTGAGACATGAGGATGGTGCAGGTGGAAAATGCCTCAACCGGCCATATGCTGTGAGGCTCAGAGCCACGGCTCTTGAAGTGAACGCACTGTTTGAGGTTCCTTGGCAAATGCGTCATATCTGTCACATCACATTATCCTCAAAAATGCTTCTGGGTTAAGTGTTAACATTCCCATTTTACAGATAAAGAAACTAAGCTAAAGAACTTAAAGTAGGCTCCGTGCCTGTGGCTCAATCGGCTAAGGCGCCAGCCACGTACACCTAAGGTGGTGGGTTTGAATCCCCAGCCCGGGCCGCCAAACAACAATGATGGCTGCAACCAAAAAATGGCCGGGCATTGTGGCGGGCGCCTGTGGTCCCAGCTACTTGGGAGGCTGAGGCAGGAGACTCGCTTGAGCCCAGGAGTTGGAGGTTGCT